>JZKD02S0658347.1:161766-192617 GCA_000966675.3 Picea glauca
GGTATAACAATCATTGGACTATTCATTACATATTATCCCATAGTAAGATTGATCTTATTGCATTTTCCTGAGCAATTGATAGTTCCTCCATCTGCAATCATTACTTGAAACTCTGTTCCTCAATATATAAAGCAATTGAAATCTTTGGCTAATTTATAGTCAATGAAATTATGAATACTACCAGAATCAATTGGGACTATTACCTTTTTCTTTTTGATATAACCTTCAATCTTGAGGGTTTGAGGAGTGCTAATTCCATCCAATGAATTACACGATATCGTGGGAGTCAACTCTTCAGATTAAATTGCTTGTACGTTTTCATCTTGAGATGGTTCTTGTTCTTGTTCTTCTTCCTCTTCACAATCTATGTAGAATAATTTATTCTCGCCACACTTATGTCCCTTACTGTACTTCCTGTCACAATTAAAGCATAAACCTTTTTCTTTTCCTTCCTCCAATTGTTGAGGTTTCCACCTTGTAGGTTGAGGTGTTTTAGAAGAAGGATTATTATTTCTATAGATGTTAGGATTGATCCTTCTAGTAGCCATAGACATATTTTTACTTTCAACATTTCTTTCCATCCTGAATGCATTCTCCAATGATTTGGGTTCCCAAATCCGAACCTCATGTTGAATGTTATCCTTTAAAGTTCCTATGAATACATCATTCAAGTGCTTATCTGGAATATCTGTTACCTTTATATTCAATCTTTGGAAGTTCTCAATGTTCTCTATAATTGAACCCTTTTGCTTGAGATTTATCAATTGGTTAAAGAAGGTATTGCTCATTGTATCCTCATAGTGTTCTATCATTTCATCCGTGAAAATTTTCCAAGTGATGAGTGATTTGCGAGAACAAAGCCATCGATACCATACAAATTGATTGGGTTCTAAATATAAATAAGAAATTTGTACCTTTTGTGTATGTGGCACATTATGTATATCAAATAATTTCTCCATCCGAAGTATCCATGTGATAGGGTCCTTCCTATCAAAGTTCCTCATATTTATCTTCAGAATGTGGTTGGTCTTTAATCGAAAGTTGGAGTTTCTCCATTCTTGATTCATCTTCCTTGTGTCCTCATCATGAATTTCACGGGACACATTTTCACTTTCAGGTGTCTTCTCTATTAGGAAAATTTTCATTCCTTCCATGATCTCCCTTTTTAAACCATCCATCTTAGTATCCATTATTGCCTCCAATTTAGATTCAGTTGAGTCCATCATCCCTTGTAGTTTATATTTTGTCATTGTCTTCTTTTGTAATTGACTTATGTCCCTACGCATTTCTTCACCTTCATCAAGAGTCCAATTAGGACTATCTGGAGGATTATTTGGTGTATAAGTTCCTTTCTTGGGTGGCAAGTTGGACAAGTATCGCTTTTGAACCTTGATTTTGAGGTGGTTCTGCTAGACAATCTTTGTTCTTCCATATCTCCAAATTTTTCGGCCCTTATGGGTATGAAACTTTCTTTTTTGTAGTTCTATGATATTTCTTCTATGCAATGCCATAGGTCTGATAAAAATTGGATGTGCCAAGTAGAATTTACATTAACTTCCCCACAACTTGTCGATTTTTGGCCTTTCTAATGGATCTCACTTGTATAGCGTACCCCGCATAAAATAATTGATTAAAACTCTAAAATGTGTACCCAAAATACTATAGACTGTCCATTATCCAATGTAACTGGTCTCACTCAATTTGGATACTCTAGGAAGAAGTTATGATTGTTTAACCCAGAACACATTCTTGAGACTAGTCAATAGGACTAGTCAGATACGCTATCTTCCATAGGGTATATCCACAAATGTAAGGTGAAATAGAAGATGAAATATTTATCACAACTAGCTTACTGATTTATGTGAATGGCCTTCGGAGTTCAGGGTATGAAACATTACATAAACGTTTTTAAATCGAAAATTACGCAATGGATCAGTTTAGGATGATTCTAGAACCCTATCTTACACAGGCTATATCTACAAAAGTATAAGGCATCAAGAGATGAACTAAATATCCTCCAAGTCGTTCATTCTGAAACGTTGTATAAAAAAAGTTATAGAAAAAATTCCAAGGTGTCTTTTATGTAGCAACGAAACCCAAGACCTTGAGCTCTGATACCATATGTCAGGAGACAAATATCAATATAGCATAGAAAAACCTCAAAATAAGTACTCAATGCCTTAAAAAAGAGAGAAATTCAGATAATAATCCTCTTCGAGGGGGAAACCTCCTTATGCCCACATAAATGTTCAATTACAAGATGATTCCAAATGAAAATGTCTCCTTGGCATATATAGGAGACTAGGAGGTATAATTACAACTAAAGATGACATAAATAAAATAACATTACTAATGTAATATGCCCTAATTAGGGGGTAATGAGCCACTATTTAGGGCTTAACATGTTATCATATAAAGTTGTGAAGGGCCCCAAGCTGCAACCATGAGTGTAAAGCACAACACTTAGAGCGACTCATTTCAGGCCCAAAATCAATGGTTGAGCAAAGATTAAATTTAGGTCGTAGATCTCATTGGGAGATATCAACGATGGAAAATTATTGAGGGAATCAGTAATTCAAAATAATGTTAAAGTTAATTGTTAAAGGTATGAAGTCCCGAAACACGAAATTAGTGCAAGCCATCTGATCCATAGGGAAGTTGGTGCTAGATCCGAACTGCAGAGAAAGCCATTTCGGGAATTTCGAAGTGAGGAAGGTGCCAAATTCCTGATGGCCCAAAGATCGAAATAGATATGGACCATTCATTCATAAGTGCACGTGGTGTTAGATCAATGGATTTGCATTTTTCGTGAATCAAAAGTTTTGAAGGGAGGTATCTTTCAAAATCCCCGAACGTGAAAATCCTGAAGCACCTTGAAGATAAGCCCGAGGTCGTAGTGATGGTCATATCAAAGGGGTCCAAAAGAACAGAGCTAGTGCTCTATAGGCTCCAATTCGTGAGTCAAGAAATTGGGAGAGTCGGGAGTGGCTCACAATGAAGTACATGAAACACGAAATCGCGGAACACCTTTTGGATAAGCACTTGGTTACAGCTCGAGTTCATATCAATGAAGGACGGGTCCACAAAGAAGCTTAGCACCTACAATGCCCTTTTTGGTCATGGAAGAAGATTTGCATGGCCTCGAGGCACAGGGATTGACTCAAAGAAGTCATTGGCACCGCCTGGAACATTCATGGGTGTCAGGCCTCGTCCCAATCTCGATGAATATAGTTAATGGAAATGGGGAAGGTGGTTGAAACCTCGCCTCATCCCATAAATGGAAAACAGGTTGAAGACGGTCGTGAGTGCATATTGGCAATCCAAAGTTTCCTTCTCGACAAATTTTCTTGCAAAACACATAACTGAGGCAAGCTCATGTTTGACATGAGAAGGCCTGCACAGTCTGACAGAGTAGGCACCCACTGAAAACTTTAGATGTAGAGGTCTGATCACACTCCCGGTGGTTGCAACATTTATATATATATATCTGAAGTTTTAGTATTTTGTTAAGGTGGATGGTTGAGCAGTGCTCCCGTATTGTAAACTTTTGATGAAGCATCTAGTTCTCTGGTTATGTATTTTGATATGAGACTTCTTGTTTAATGAAATTCAACTTCTTTTTCATCATATTTTCCTCTGATACTGAATGTCCATGATTGAAGGATTTACATGGATTTTTTTTACTGTATTGTAATGTATGTCTGATTGTATTATTTTTATTTACATTCTTTCAGTTTCGTGAATTTTTGACTCCAAGAGGATCCTGTATTTGAATCTTTTCCTCCTTAGTTTGTTGGAAGACCTCATGTCTACGATATACCTCTACACTCTCCTAACCAAGGTCTTCCCTCTATTCACCCTTATTCTAAATTAATGACTGAAGTTAATCAAGACCTTACCTCCATGTGCATACGAGTCTATTTTCTGAATTAAAACAATATCATCTTGAGTCTACATCCATTTGACCTCTTTAAAACCAACCTGTGACATAAAACTTTGATGGGTATTGAGCTTACCCTCTCTACAATCAAAGAATGACTTCTAGTGCTAATAGGTTCTAGCTGACATCTTGTTGTTATGACAATAACTTAACTTTTTGTAACCTTAATATCCACATGTACATTGAATCATTTTATTTTACCTAATTTTCGAATCGATGAGTCGAGTTCTCTTAAAAATATTTATATATAATAATCCTGATTCAACCCTTCCATAATAATGTGTTCCATATGCTTATATAATACTTATACTCAAGTCAATATCTAGTTACTAAATGAATTAGAGTTTTGTAATTATATAAAAAAATATAAAGAGATAGATTTAAGCCTTTAATATTAATTATAATTAATGTAATAAGAGACATGGTTATTTTTAGTTTGTAATGGTTATGCTTGAAAAGAAATAGATTGAAGAGTTAAACTTTATCTTTTAGTTTGTAATGGTTATGCTTGAAAAGAAATAGATTGAAGAGTTAAACTTTATCTAATTGTAATAGGGGACATAAGAGTAGGTAAATGATAAGATTATTGACTTAATGGTTATCACTTGTGTTTGGTAGATTGGAATAATGCACAAAGTTTCAATTCATAGATGGTGGAGATAGACGCATTTTCTTATACATTGAGATTTTAAGTAATGATAGAATATTTTAGTATATGATGGAATCGTCCAGATGTGAGCATGTAATAAGCATTACTTTAAACTCAAGTGTAAATTAACGTATTTGCATCTTATAAATTATAATTCCTTGATGTTAGTCTATTATTGGTGAGTAAATAAGGGTGATACAATTACTTAAGAAATAAAACAAATCAATAATTCTTGAATTGTTTTACTTACACAAAATCGTATCAAATTTTTTCCTAATTTTATTACTATTAATAATTTTCGTAGTTTCATTTATTAACTTATATTAATTGTACCAAGAGGGACGTTACAATAAGGTTAGATTAAAGAAATAAAAAAATCCATCAATTTGGAATATCAATTTGTATTCGTACTCAGCTACTTTGTATTTGGAGAGGGGAAATGGATTAAATTAATTTTAATTAAATATAAGTGGGAGAGTAATTTTTTAATTAGACTAATGAGTATAGTTTACTTACTATGAATAGATTCAATAAGTTCAACTCATATTTTCGTTACCAAGTATCGCTTCACTACCAACGGGTGTTCATAGCCTTGATGAATTTTCCTTGATACCATGTATACATTGACCCATTAAGTCTTTGATCTTGATATTTTTTATCATTATTATCATTTATTTTCATTTATGTAAAAAAATGAATTAATTATGAAAAGTCTTTCTTTCAAAGTACTTTCTTAGTGTTCCCGAGGTGTAGGACAGTCGGTCACGAAGTGTGTTGTTAAAGGCATCGGTTCGAAACCTGCGGGGACGAAAAGAAAATCCAGCCATATTAGGGGTTGGTGTGGCTCAGGCCGGGTGCGATCCCGGGATGATTTTGACGGCTTATATTCCCTTGAGTTGCGGTTTCTTAGCAACATGTTAGTTCTACATGTCACAAACAAACTAAGAAACAAAAATAAAATATTATCTTAATAAATTTTCATTGAAAAGATTAATTAATCATAAAATAATTGTTATCATTATAAAATAATATAGATAATAAATTTTCTATCTTCATACAATCCAATAATAATGATTCGCTTTCATTAAATATGGATAACCAAAAAATATGTAAAAAACACAACATGGACCTCTGAAACAAAATAATTTTACAAGAGTGTAAGCGTAAGAATACATTATTGTGATAGAAACCAAATCTATACCAAAAGCATAAATGAAAAAAAATCACTAATCAAAATTTGCAAACTATGTTTAAAAGGAAACTACAAACTTAATAATCCATGAATAAATGAAAACGGAAACAAGACTAAAAACAAAAACAAGTATCACAACGTAAACAAAAAAAATAACGTTAATATATGTGTGTTAATCTAAGTTGAGATAATGTTATTCTATGTCATGCAATATTGAAATTAATTAGACTTTTTATTGCAAAAGTGAAATTCTAATTAAAGCATAGTTATGCTTATATCTTTTACTCATTAGAATTTCACCAAGGTTTGACCTCTTATCATATCTTGGTTTATGAAAAATGATAAAATTTAACGATGGATTTTAAGGAAAAAAAGATAAGCAATATGATAAGAAAGTAAAAAATAAAGTGATTATCTTGGTGATGGTTTAATCTTACCCTATTATCTTCACAACTTCTTTATTCAAATAAAAAACAATAAAATAAACTATACTTAATATAAATTGAATTGAAAAATAAAAAAGAAACTAAGAACTAAAACTACTCTTATTCCTAATTCTACTCAAATCTGCAGGATCTAAGTTTAATCATGTTTCTAATGTAACCAATCCAATGAAAGAAACCAATTTAAAGGAAACTTACAAATATAAGATTCCTCTAACCATATCCCAATTCTATCTTGATATGTACAATTGAGAGCATGAGTAAAGTTACCATGGAAAAGTCTGATTAGGATAAAATTCTAAAAACTTGAGAAGATAAAGAAAATTTGTTTTAGTCCCCAAATGTTTAAAAATACCAACTTCTTCCCATGAAAAATACTGAGACATAAAAAGAGAAAGAAGAAGTGAAAATCTCTAAGATACTTATCAAATGTATACAATCCTCTAATTTACTAAACTTAAAATTAGTACGAAAACAAATTGACCAATGATTATTTTCAATAAAATTTCTATTAGACAAAAGTTTCAACAAAATTTTATCAAAAAACGATTCCAATAGAATATAACAATGATTCCAATAGAATATAACAATGAGCCTCATTAGAAAATTTAAATGAATTATGAAAATAAAGATTAAACACATCATAAAATTCACATACAAATTTGTGGTTAGACAAAGGCAATAAAGTGAGAGCATGAGAATATGTTTGATCTACGTCTACATCTATATGTTTTTTACTTTGTAATGAATGTGATTCCATGCTATCAAGATGAAAATACTCATAAAATAATATTTTTTTTTCTTTTGCAAATCACCTAGAATATTTAAGTCAATAATGTTATCAAAGCAAGAGATTTAGAATTAGCATTGATAGGAAAATGATCATCATTTAGAAAATTCCTTTTCTCAATTAAATTTGAACTAGTTAAAGAAAATGTTTCAACATAAGGGTTGGTATACTCATTACTAAATATATTTGAATACAAAAATTAACGATTTCCAGAGTATAATAAATTAAATGTGTCTTTATGATTTTCATTATCATAAAATAAGGCATATTGCATTGAATTATTATATGAACTATGATCTACACGTGAATCTTTTGATGAAAGAGTGGGTACAAGTTTTGACTTTACCTCTAAAGAAGAGAGATCAACTCGTTCATTAGTTAAATTTTTAGTTTGATTTACTTCTATTGATCCTTCTTTGTGATGACCACAAGCATCATGAGATGTTTCAGTTGCCTTTTTCATATTTTAGATTTAAATTTAAACTATCATCTTCTTAAATCTAAAAATATGAGAAGGAAAATACCAATGTGTGACTATGATATGAAATCAACAAAATTAGATGTGGAATCAATTTTATCTAATGAATATGACAAATCTCGTTCATCCTCATTTGATTTCTTACTTTCATTGACGAGAATAAAAAGAAAAATAAAATCTTTAATCAATCTTTTGTTGAAGGTAAGTCCTCGAGATGAAATCTAAAACAAAGTTCCATGAATCTAGCATAAAATTTATCAAGAGATTCATCTGCATGCATAAAAGGATTTTAAATTTCTAAACACAATTCTTCATAATTATAGTTCTGATGGGCCAACAAAAAAACCTACAAAGAATGGTTCCATGAATGTATAGACTTAGTTGGTAGAGATTTGTACCATTTCTAAATAGTCTTTGGAATGTGATAGTAAACAACTTGCAAATTTCATTATCATTAGTGATATCAAAATATTTGCATTTGTCAATAAATTGATAAAGATGATCTAAAATGGAAATTTTACTCTCACCATCAAACCTCAAATTACACTAGGATTCAAGTTGCTTTCTAGGAATGCTTCTCATAGAAACACATGAACTAAAAGCATAACCTAAATTACAAATGTAGATAATGGTCAAGATTACATAAAATCGTTTATAATAAGAGTCTACATAGACAACCTATCTCTGGCCCTCCTTCTAGCACCAAAAATGTTGATGGTCAGAATTGACCATGATCAACATTCGAGAAATCACCCAGTCAGGCCCTACTCATACAATTTTCCATTTGGGATGGAGATTTCTAATGGTTATAATGGATACAATTACATTTTTAAAGGTTTTTCTCTAGTAAATAGAGACTTAATTTGAATACTTACTAAATTATACTTTCAGAAAAGAAAAGAATTAATATGTCTCTATTTTTAGCATAAACTAATCATAACTGAGATATAGAAGTAATTCATGATGTCTAAGTTAGGAGAAACATGAATAATGGAAGCACGGAAGATGAGATATACATACTCACACTCAATATGGAGGATTCAAATATATTGAACATGAGATAAGAAAGTTTTCTATCTAAGGAAACAATTCACATAGAAAGACAACAATTAAAGTAAATGCATGCCAATGATGAACTTATTAAACAGTTATTAAGAAATTATAGATACACATACTCATATCCAAATGCTAATTAATAAATTCAAACTAATCATGAAAGACATTTTATCAATGATTTTAAATAAACATGAATTCACATAAATGACAATAGTGCATAGTATATGAACTCATACTCATCGAGAGTAGAATATATCAAATGGAATGTCTTTTATTAAACTCAAAAGATGATAATAGTATCAAATTATAACTACAATTAAAAGTCCTGAGACTCTTCTATGAATTTACAAAACTAGACACTGGTGCACCAATTCTATAGTTGATTTCTAACTCCAAATACAAAAGATTTCAAGAAAGAGATTGTGATAGCACAAGTCTCTCCTTGCCTAACACCAACCTTTCCCCATTATTTCATCCTTTTTATATCCTTTGAGTTTGTTTGTCTTCATAATTTTATGCTCCCAAAATCTCTCATTCACAACATGCAATCCCAAAAAATCAATTATAAAAATCAAATTTAATCTTGTCAAAAATCCCTTTATGATAAAACTAAAAATAAAAGCATACAAATGTATGAAAATAAAAATAAAATAAAATTTAAAACAAAACTAAATATAAACAAAATAAAAGTAAACTAAGTAAAGTAAAAACTAGATTAAAAGTAAAACTAAACTAAATTAAGTCTAAAAAACAACAAGACTAAAACGAGTTTCTATCATAGCCTTGTTGTTGTGTCATTCTCCTATAGTTATCCCATAGATAAATCTATCCTTACTATTTTTGTAATTCCGTTTGATTTTATTCCATATCTCCTCTTTGATTGGCAGATTGATACGTTATTGAAAATGTAGCTGGAATCTAGCGATGGTTGACCACTTCTATTCCGGGATCTGGTGTAGTATTATTAACATGTAAAATTTTCTGGCAAAACTTAGCGTTCTAGTAACAATCATAATATTGAACCATATTATGGCTCTTCTATGCACTATCATATTTATTGAACCCTAATATATAGTACAAAAAATGTAGCCACAATTAAATTGGACTCATCACAACAATGAACTTGCTATAAATTTGTGATCTCCTCGGAGATCCTCTTTGAACTAGTTCCTTTTCTTCAGAAAGACGTGGTAAAATATAAAAATGATAAATATCAAATTTGAATTAAGTACGACAATTTATCCCCATTCACCATTCCATATGTACAATTATTATTACAATTGTAAATTCCATTCACCATTCCATATGTACAATTATTATTACAATTGTAAATTCCATATGTACAATTATTATTGCAATTGTAACATGTTATCAAAAAGGAATGCACAATTGGATTATATATTTATTTTGAAAAGGAAATGAAATCTATGTGTAAGTCTCTATCAAACAAAACTTTGTCATTAATAATTTTCTTTGCAATTTATTTAATGTGTAATTTAGAAAAAGTTGAGAAAAATAATTAAATAATTTTTATGATTTTGTTTATGGCAAGATTTTAAATTTACAAATGAATTAAATGAAAAGAGGAAAAAAAGAAAATATTAAAAACAACTCTCGAAAAAGAAATCAAAACTTTATCATAATCCTAATAACAACAAATTATTTTTGAATCTTAACTTATTTGTTGAGTTTATGAAAATCCTTATTTTCTATTTCAGATAAATGCCAAAAGAAGATGATACAGTCTTTTCCATAACTGATGTATAATATTGGAGAAATTTAATGAATTGACCAAAGAAAGTTCATCTTGTTTCATCACCAAAAGAGTAACAACCAATACTGCTATCCTTTGGGAAAAGGAAACCAATCCAATGATCATAATTAAAAATAAAAACTTTGACGAAATATCATGACAAAGAAAATTTTCATACATGAGGCATGGCACCATATTATATGAACATGCACATAATCAGAAAAAAAAAAAAAAAATATACCACCCCAAACCCCACACTTTAGGGGAAATGAAAAACCATCCTTTCCAACAACACTCATATAAAAAAAGAAAGAGTAGATAGTGCATTTCAATAATATGTGTGGATGAAGCAACAAATAAATCTGACCCAACAGCAACAAACAGCAACAGAACTAAAAACTTAATCATTAGACAAGTTACATGCATGAGGACTTAATAATGATTAAGTTAAGCAGTGTTAAATAAAAAAAAGAAAAAAGAAAAAGATGTGAAGGGCCATGGAAACCAAACAATTGAGACATGAAAAATCATTGCATCAAACAAAAACAAATGCAATCAAAGGCAATATTTTCAAAAATTTAATTTAATTTTTCTAAAATTTAGGGGAGTTGTTGTTTTCGATAACAATTGGTAACATGCTAAGAAAATCAATTATTTTTGTTCATGAAAAAATAAAAAAAAGTAGATTATATCAAGTGAATTTTCTTAAAAATTATGAATTAATCAAAAGTAATTGATATCATGATAAAATAATATAGATAATAAATTTAGTATTTTCATGCAATTCAATAATAAAGATGTCTATCAACACTTGTCTCTCCGGTCATTGTCATAGCAAAGAGATTGCAGTAAGGATCGACCCTTCCGTGTCGTTTTAAGATCCATCTCCAGTAGCTGGGTTTTAGTCGTGCTTTTCCAAATCTCAGGTTCTGATCAACCAATACTTCTGGAAGAATCTCCCTCCGAGGCTATTACTAATGAAACTAAAAAGGTTTTTGACTGGGTATCGACTGATGTCGGCAAAGAACTGATCTTGTCGGCTAGGAACCGACTTATATTACAATAGGTGGAGAAAATCGCTTGCTTTGAAGACTCAATATTAAAAATAAGTACAAAAATAAAATTAAAATTAAAATTAAAACAAAATTAAATCTAAACAAAATAAAAAGTAAATATAAACTAAATAAAAATAAAAACTAAAGTAAAAATAAACTTGAATTAAATTAATTTTAATTAACAATAAAACTAAACCAATTTAAACTAAAGTTAAAACTAATTATCTTTTAAAAGAATAACTACAACCTCTACTATTTTGTAGCTGTTCTAAATAAACTAAATCACATCTAATAGGAAAAGTTTAAAACTAAAATACAACTCAAAAATGAATAAAACTTTAAACCTAAATTAAATTAAATCAATCTAAAAATTAAATCAAAACTACGATCTGGTTTTCCTCTTCATCATCACCTGGCTTTGTATCAAACAGAACCTCCCAGAACCTCCCCATTCTTCGTGCAGTGCACACACTTGTAGAATATGTTCACAGTGCAGTGCAGTGCATAGACTTGTAGAATATGTTCTTTGTGGAGTGCATAGATTTGTAGAATATGTTTTTCGTACAAGTTAATATTTAAAAAAATTTAATCGGGATCTTTTAACTTTTTTAAAAATTTAGTGGAGTTGTTGTTTGTCACAATAATTGGAGACATGTTGGGAATTAGTTATCTTTGTTCATTAAAACAAAATAAGAAAAAGAAGATTAGATCACATAAAGAAGAAATTCATTAGTTTGGAATACCAATAATAAATTCCTTATGTTTAATTTAAAAGATATTTTAACTAAATATAAATTGGAGAATAAGATTTTGATTTGACTAATGAGTAAAATTTATTTACCATGAATAGATTCAATCAGCTCAAGTCTTCTTTTTGTTGCCCGACATAGCTTCACTTCCGACATAGCTTCACTTCCAGTGGGCGTTCATAGCCCTCACGATCTCTACAAATAAAACTTTTGTGCCAGCAAAACACTTAGAACAATGTCAGTAAAAACGTTTTCTATGATTCGGGTGTTCGGAACTTTCACGCAGTATCTAGCAGATCTTAGCGTTCTAGTAACAATCATAATATTGAACCATATTATGGCTCTTCCATGCACTATCGTATTTATTGAACCCGAAGATATCGTACAAAATATGTACCCACGATTAATTTGGACTTATCACAACAATGACAACGAACTTATTGTAAAATTGTGATCTCCTCGGAGATCCTCTTTGAACTAGTTCCTTTTCTTTAGAAAATAACTCTATCCTTCAACGTTCTTTTGATCACTTTTTACAGTGGCTTGGTATGATACAATATATTTTCACTTTTGTAGTGGCATCTTTAAACCATAGACTTGTTATAGAAAATTGTGGCAATTTGTCAACTATTTACTCCTTTATATGCTGGTCTTATCTCTTTTATTTTCGTGCTGGAAAATTGTTTGTTCTATGATCCATGGCACTTTTGAGGTCAGAACATAATGCATGTTGACGTGGTAAAATACAAAAATGATAAATAACAAATCTGAATCATGTAAGTAAGACAATTTATCACCATTCACCATTCCATATGTAGAGTTATTATTATTGCAAACGTAACATGTTATAAAAAAGGAATGCACAATTGCATTAAATATTTATTTTGAAAAGGAAATGAAATCTATCAAACAAAACCTTTTCATCAATAATTTTCTTTCCAATTTATTTAATGTGTAATTAAGAAAAGATGAAGAAAACTAATTAAATATTTTTTATGATTTTGTTTGTGTGAGAAATTTTAGATTTACAAATGAACTAAATGAAAAGAGAAGAAAAAGAAAATCTTAGAAACAACCATGGAAAACAATCATAACTCTATCATAATCCTAATAACAACAAATGATTCTTGAATCTTAACCTATTTGTTGAGTTTATGAAAATCCTTATTTTATATTTCAGATAAATGCCAAAAGAAGATGATATAGTCTTTTCCATAAGTAATGTATAATATTGGAGAAATGTAATCAGTTGCCTAAAGAAAGTTCATCGTGTTTCATCACCAAAAGGAGTTACAACCAATACTACTACCCTTTGGGAAAAGGAAACCAATCCAATGATCATATGTAAAATTATAAACTTTGACAAAATATCATGACAAACAAAATTTACATACATCGAGGAATGGATCCATCTTATATGAGCATGAAAATTGTAACACATCCACTATAGGGAATAAAAATTCTGTTCTCCTTGACAGAAAAATACCCTCATTAAGGGGTATCTATTTCATTCTGCTCTTCCAGATCTTACCAACCATGATCTTCATGCTTTGAGACGAGCTCAGAGAAGGTAGATATTGTCTCCCAATATCTTCGGGTTATTTCATCCCCATATACTTGCATATGATCATGGGCTATGACCAGACACCAAGACAAGAGGTGCCAAGATGAACACCAGGGGAATCCTCAAGAGTGGCAAACCTTTGAAGTTCAAAATCCAACACCCCGTGTCCTTGAGGATTTTGATGGCACTGATTTACTTTGGGACTTCGACATTCGGGAGTTCTCAACTCTCATGACCCCACTTTCCTCCAAAGTGGTTATCTTCTGAAATGGAAGATCTCCAAACACATGACCTCAGCTGATGGATAACTCAGATGGACCCCGACTCTCCGGCCTTCGAGAGTTTCTTGTTCAACACATCTCCTTTTCTCCTGGAGTAACTTTCCTCCGAAGTACAGGATATGACGACACATGTCCCTTTGGCTTGGACGACTGATATCTTCTTTGGCTCTTCAGGCTTCGGGAGTGTCAACCTCTCCACACTCGCTTTCTCCCGGAATGCTTACACTCGAAGTCGATGATCTGTCGACGCATGTCTCCCACAGATTTGACACGTGTCCTTTCTCTTAGATCGATGGTACAAACAGACTCTGTTAATCCACAGATTTTCAAAGGAGCTCATGAATATCAACCTAGAAACTTTTCTAGGTCTGACAGTCATGATACAGCTAATACCAATTCGTTCGTCGATCAATGGTGCATAGTGATTGTCGGTCCCCAAAATGCACAGTCTTTTTCAGAGAGCTCAACCTCCAGAATGTTAAAAGTACTCTCCCATCTCAGTCTAGTCGAGGTCGTTGATATTCCAACCCGACGAGATCAACGACATTGGTTAAGTACATGCTGTGAACTAGAACGTATGCTAATTTCACCTTCGCGCTCTACAACAATTCCCCACCATTGATCCCCATTCATAGATTGACGGTTCACAGTGATTGCGGGGTCCAATCTCCAAAATATGGGAAGCACACACCCGGATCTCTCTAAATCATGATCGTTGATATTCCATTCCCAACAAGATCAACAAAGATGGTTGATTTCCAGCCATGAGCTAGCATGTCCTCTAGGTTCACCTTCTTTCTCCAAAATGATTCCGAACCATTGATTTAATCAAGTGGCTGGTGTTTGATTCGTTAAATCCAGTGGGTTTTTTGAGTTGATTTGATGAATGGGATAGCTTCTCCTCCTGATAAATGGACCACATCTAGCTCCACCATAAGGTTCTTAAGCCATATATGGCTCTTGTTACTAGAGTAGTTCGGGTAACTTTAACTATCATGAAATTTAACATCTCAGAGCTTCCAACTCTTGAACTTTCGAAACCTTCATGAGTTAACCCCTTTTAGCACAGGTTCCCTAGACCCAGGTCACATGAACCTTCATATGACTCTTGGGCTATGAAATCTACTATTAGCCGGGATTTTGGTTAAGGAATTAAGCATGAGTTCAATGTCTCTTAGACTACTTGCCCGAAAGAAACGCCTCCCTAACTCGCAAAACTTTAAGCTCTGAAACAGGAAAAGGTAAAATCATGAGGTTACCAAAACGGTAGCAGTCTCAGGAGGCTTGCTCTGACTCTGGAATTATGATGTAATTCCCTGGGGAAACGCCTTCGAGGAATTAAACTAGAGCATATGGAAAATCAAGCAGAAGCATAAGTTCTCAAGGGAACAAATGCGCACTCATAACTTAATCATTTCAATATAGAAACCATTTATAGACGTATAAATACACACATGCATCCATTATTTCCAATTCAGATCACAGGGCATGAAAAAAATTATTAGAACCACAAGGCATGATGCATCTGCTGAAAGGGGTGCTCATTTCCACCCAACCATAGGCTCAGTCACTCCTAATGAATTTACCACTAGCCACCCCTGAGTTTAGACCACGATGCTTTGAGATTCAATCTCTTTCTTCCATCTCAATGGAAGTTAGGGACAAAGGTTACTCTCCTTCTCCCAATACATAAATAGATAGGGATGAAGGTTACTCTCCTTCTCTTGGCTCAGGCTCTATCTTCTACAATCAAAACTCACTCCCCTTCCTTCAGTCCTTCCTTGGACCTGAGATCTTAGGCTCTTGTCTCTGCACTCCTTATAGGTTTTCGTCTGCCCAGCATGCTTCCTTTCTTTCCTTCCTCAGAAAGATTGCATGTGGCTTGAATTCCCAGTCTGTGGTCAGGTTTGGAATACTTACAGATGGACGGTCTTCCCCATCCCCTGATTAACTCTTGAGGAGGTAATCCCACATACCAGCCTGACTATAATTCATTCCTAGGTCAGAGGCTTGTTTTGATCTTGAGAAATTAAATATAGCAAGGTACTAGTTCGATAGAGGTTAACGCAACCATCCCTCGTCCCCTCCACCACCTTTTCATAGCATTCATGGTCTCTCTTAGCACATCCCCTTTCAATAATTCATGCAACACGTATCCATTTTCTATTAAAATAACAAAATTTACATTCATCGACCTTTTAAACAAAGTTCCATCAAATAAAACATTCACACCTTTGAGTTTGCCATAGTTCCTTAGCCAATATAGTTATATCTACAAACTAGGGGAAACAGGGTGTTACAATTCCCTCACCCTTAAAGGAACATCGTCCTCAATGTTCTTTCTGTCAACATGATCTGTATATACATGAGTAAACAAAATCGGATATGCCTGTCTCATGGAATCATCCATTTCCCACATAGCCTCATCTAGGCCAAAGTGTTTCCACTGCACCTTGACATGTGCAATGGTTCAATTCTTGAGTGAGATTTCTTTCCTGTTTAGTATGCATTGAGGTTCTGGCAGGAATTCTCCCTTCATCTCCACCTAGATCACAGACAAGTCAATTATATGATTATAATCATGTACATATTTCTTCAATAATGAAACATGGAAAAAATTATGTGCCTTTACTATGGGAGGAAGTTCTAGCCTATAGGCTATAGGTCCCACTCTATATAAGACTTCAAAGGGTCCAAACTATCGAGGTTTAATCTTGGCACAAGCTCCCATTCTCAGGGAACTTTTCCTGGGTCTTACTCTGAGATAGACATGGTCTCCTGTCTTGAACTCTTTGGGAGTTATCTTTCTATCGACGTAACTTTTCTATCTATCCTAAGCAATCTTCATATTTTTATTTATTTGAATCACTTGTTGTTCCATTTCTTTCCGCATGTCAGGTCCGATTGTAATTCTATCCACTGGATTACTCCATCTGATTGTAATTATGCATTGTCTACCATAGAGGGCTTCAAAAGGGCTCATCTTCAATGATTCTTGATAACCGTTGTTGTAGGAATACTCTACCAATGGTAGGTAGTCTTCCCACTTCTTAGGTTGATGCATTACATGCATCCTTCTCATGTCTTATAATATTTGGTTTACTCTTTCTATCTGTACATCAGTTTGAGGGTGATAGGCTCCGTTGAACAACAATTTAGTCTGAAAACCAACCATTAAGGATTTCAAAACGATTGAAGTAAATTTGGTGTCTGTGTCAGATACAATTTCCCTAGGCATGCCATGCAGTCTGAATATCTCCTTCATGAAGATGTTGGCAATATTAATTTTGTTGCAAGTTGAATTACATGAATGAAGTGAGCAGACTTACTCAATTTGTCCACCAGGACCATGATGGCATCATTTTGCTTGGTCGGTTTTGGTAATTTGGTGATGAAATCCATGGAGATGGATTCCCATTTCCATTTTGGGATGGCTAGGGGTTGTAACAACCCTACTAGAGGCCAGTGTTGTGCCTTAACATGCTTTCATTCTAGGCACTTATCTAGATAGTCAGTTATGTATTTCTTCAATCCAGACCCATAGAATCGTTTCCTAGTGGTCGTGATGATTTTCGGATATCCTGGGTGACCAGTATATGGTCTTTTGTGTATTTTATCCATTATGAACCTCTTCAAGTCGTCACAGTTTGTAATATACAATCTGTTTCTATAGGTCAACAGGTCTTCATCAAGCATCTTGCATCCTTCATACTTTATCCCTGTAGCCACTTGCCTTAGGTATGAGGTCACAGTCTTGAAGAATGCATATGTTTCTTGTGAATTCTTGACTCTTTCCCTAACATATGTTTCACAGGTGCTTACCGCTACCAAGTGAATCATTTTTATACTTATTCTAACGACATCGACCACCCTATTTTCCTTTCCTTTCATGTGTTTTATTTTGAAATCACACTCACTAACGAGAGCCATCGACCTAGGTTGACTCGCATTGAGTTTTCATTAATAAAACATGTGCCTCAACCTAGAACGGTCAGTCATAAGCACAAACCTCCTACCCAGGAGCTAATTCCTCCACATTTTTAAATTGTGCACTATGGAAGAAAACTCTAGGCCATGGATTACATAACTAATTCCATGCTCATTCAATTTCCTGGACGTGTAGCATATTACACATCCCTTTTGCATAAGGACTCCTCTGAGTCATTCCTTGCAGGAATCTGTACACACAAGGAAATCATTATGAGGGTATACAATATTCAACATGGATGCATGGGTCAGGAGGTATTTCAGTTCCTGAAATCTTTCTTCACATTTTAATGTCCAAGTGAATTTAACCCCCTTTTTCTAAAAGGCAGTGATTGGACAACCAATATTGGAAAACCCTTTTATGAAACTTCTATAATATCCTGCTAATCCCATGAAGGATCTAACATCATATACATCCTTTGGGGTAATACATTCCATAGTAGATCTAATCTTGTCAGGTTCTACTGGGACCCCTTCTTTAGAAATAACATGCCCTGAGTAATGGACTTGCTTCTGGAAAAAGTCACACCTGCTAAACTTAGCGTAGAGCCGATGCTCTCTTACTACTTGAAGTATGCGTATAAGATGTTATTCACGATCCTCTCTTTTCTTGGAGTATATTAGGATATCATCAATGAAAACTAGTACAAATTTGTGCAGAAATTTGTTGAGTACATTATTCATCAAGCACATAAAAGTGGCGGGGGCATTGGTTAACCCAAATGGAACCACCACAAATTCATAGTGACCATACCTCGTCCTGAAGGTTGTTTTGTGGATGTATTCATTCTTAATTCGGACTTGATGGTATCCAGACCTTAACTCAATATTCAAGAAAATAGAAGCACCTCCAAATTGATCGAACAAGTTATCGATTCTTGGTAAGGGGTACTTGTTCTTTATGGTTGTCTTATTGAGTTGTCTATAATCTATGCATAGTCAGAGTGTGCCATCTTTATTTTTCACAAAAAATATGGGTGCTACCCATGGAGATACATTGGGTCAGATGTATCCTTTTTCAATCATCTCCTTTAGCTATAGCTTGATCTCAACCAGCTCTGGTGTACTCATCCTATAGGGTGTTCTAGATGTTGGCAATGCTCCTAGTGTAAGTTCTATCAAGAGGTCAATGTCTCTTCTTGGATTTAGACCTGGTAACTCTTCTGGAAACATGTCTTTATATTCTCTTACTATGGGGTGGTCCTCTAGGTTTGGTTTGTCATCCTCAACAGATTCCAACACCTGTATTACATATAAAGGACACCCCTTTTTGCAATACTTTTTCATTTGAAGGGATGATATTTGTCTCACTGAGACAGGATACCGAATCCCTTAGAGGGTTATATTTCTCCCTTCTTCATTTACACATTCTAAAGTTTTATGGTAACAATCCGACTTAGTTTTAGAAGAAGCCAACCAGTCCATACAAATCAATAAGTCATAATATCCCAAGGGAAGTATGTTAAGGGTCGCTTGGGTGGGAAATCCATCCATGATGAATTGGCAACTTGGTATGGCCTCTACTACTTTGATTTTTGTCCCAGTGGTTAGTTGTACCAACCATGGCTTAACATGTCTAACTAGTTGCATTTTACACTTATCAATAGTCTGAAGGGACACATATATCAAATTAGAATCAAGGTCAATTAAAATAGAAACTAGATGGTTGGCGATCATACCTTCCATCTCCAACACTGAAGCTGGGTGGTTGGCTTGATTATGGTCCAAGGTTGCATAAATTTGTGGCATTCTCCTAGCCACATAATTAATGTTGGTAGATCCTTGGATATTGTAGACTCTCCTATTGTTCTATTGTCTATGTGGACAATCCCTCAACCAATGTTCTTCTCCACAACCCCAACATTTTAAGGGTTCTTTCTTTGAGTTATCAATCCTTCCTAGGACTCCGTCAAAAGGTTTATTTCCACTTTAAGAGGGGAAATTTTGTTGATACACACTTTTAGTCAGAAGTTTCATCCTAGAACCCTTCCCATAGTTCTTAAATATTGAGGATTTAAACCCCTTCTTCTTGAATCTCAAAATACTCTTGTTCCTCCATTCCTCGTGAGGTCGTTTCTTATTCCTGAACTATTCATAACAATACCTTTATTTCCGGATGGTCTCTTCTAAGGTATCCGGTTCATCAAAATCAATCCTATCCCAGTAGGTCTGAGGTAACCCACTAATAAATCGATGCACTTTTACCTTTTCATCCTTTATGTAGGGTACGTACCTCAGTAGCTCAAGGAATTTATTTACATATTCATCTATGGTGAGATGTCCGAGCCTGTGTTCATAAAACTCCTTGGGCTTCCAATCCATGTATTTCTCTGACATATACTTCTTTCTGAAGTATTTATCAAACTGTTTCCATGAAAATTCCTTCTGATGGACTCCTTTCACATTCCTAAGGTCTTCCCACCAAATGGAAGCCTTTCCATTCAGGTTGAAGATGGCTATTCGAGCCTTCAAGTTTTCAGAGTAGTCATAGATTCTGAAGTATTTATTTAAACCAAGCAGTGAAGCCTCAACCTCTTCCCCTTTCTTAATATCTCCATCAAAAGAGGGTGGTTTGGCTTTCTTGAATTCTTCAGGATCATGACTTTTGGAATGCTTTCTCTTCTTTCCTTTCATTTGAGAATACAAGCTAGTTTTGATACTAGAAGATGCCTTTGAGTTTCCATCCTCCTTTCCAAAGGACTCTCCCGGTGAGTGTCTCCTGCCTCCACGTTGGGCCTTCTTCAAGGTTCTTCTCCTAGCGTGGTCACTTATGGGGCCATGTTTTCAGATCTCAGGTGGAATTTGACTTATCTTCACATGTCGTCAGTCCACATGACTGGTTGTGAGTTCATGTTCTAGTTTCCTCTGTATGTTGGATAAGATCTGCAACAAGACTGCGTTAATTTATGTTTGTTTTTCTTTCTTCTTTATCAATTTCTTGTTGTCAGCCTTGCAACTCTGTAATTCGACCCTGAGATTCCTTACTGTTTCATCCAAATCCAGAGGGGTTTTCACCACCCTCTTTTCATCATATTCTTTGTATTTATTGTAGGAGTCATCTCCCACTTCATAGCACGTCACCATCCTTTAGACTTGAAGTTTTCTCATGATTTACTGATTCCTTGAGAGCTGGAAAACCACTTTTTGTTAGACAATAGTCTATTAGTTTATGAACAATACACAGTTCAAATTTCTTCAAATGCACACATGCAGTAGAAAGTTTCATTATTTTCCTTAATAAAAGTTTAACCAGACTCTTTTAAGAAATAGGTAAGATAGGGTGTCACTCTTAAAAGTAATCTAAACATGGTTTTTAAGCGACTTGTCCATGATCCCAAGTAGGACAAGTGTTGTAAGCATGCTCTGATACCAATTTGTAACACATCCATGACAAGGCATAGAAATTTTGTTCTCCTTGAGAGAAGAATACCATCATTAAGTGGTCTTTATTTAATTCTTCTCTTCCATATCTTTCCAGACACAATCTTCATGCTTTGAGAAGAGATTAAAGCAGACATATATCCTCTCCCAACATCTTTGGGTTCTTTCATCCCCCTATAATTGCATATGACCACGGGCTATGGCCAGACGCTAATACAACATGTGCCAAGACGACCACCACGCGAATCCTCCAGAGTGGAACACTATCGAAGTTCACAATCTGATGTTGTGTGTCCTCAAGAATTTTGACGACCCTGATTTACTTCAAGACTTCAACATTCGGGAGTTATCAACTCTCATGACCCCAATTTCCTCCAAAGTGGATATCTTACAAAATGGAATATCTATGAACACCTATCCTTAGCTGAAGAATGAATCAGATGGACCCTGACTCTCCGACCTTTGTGATTTTCTTGTTCAACACATCACATCTTCTCCTGTAGTGACTTTCCTTTGAAGTGCAGGATCTGATGACACATGTACCTTTGGCTTGGATGGCTTAGATCTACTTCATCTCTTCAGGCTTCGGGAGTGTCAAAATCTCCACACTCACTTTATCCCAGAGTGCTTACACCCAAATTCGACGATTTGTTGACGAGTGTCTCCCACAGATCAACGGTTGCAAATCACTTCGACTCTTCGGGATTTGGGTGTTTCAACCTCTCCACACTTTCTTCCTCCTGGAGTGCTTACACTTGAAGTCGACGATATGTCGACACGTGTCCTTTCTCTTAGATCGATGGTACAGACGAACTTCGTTACTCTGTGGATTTCCAAAGGAGCTCACGACTATCCACCTAACAAATTTTGTAGCTCTGACGGTCATGATCCGATGAATACTGATTTGTTCGTCGATCGATGGTTCACAATGATTGTGGGGCCCCAACATGCATAGTCTTTATCAGAGAGATCAACCTCTGCAATCTAAAAAGTACTCCCCGATCTCGATCTACTCAGTGTTGTTGAACTTCCATCTTGACGAGATCAACGACGTTGGTGAGATGCGGGCCACAAACTAGCGCGTCTACTAATTTCACCTTCTCACTCTGCAATGATTCGCCACCATCAATCTCCATTCACATATCGACGGTTCACAGTGATTGCGAGGTCCAATCTCTAAAATCTAGGAAGCGCACGCCTGACTCTGTCTAGGTATTGATAGTTGATCTTCCGTTCCCAACGAGATCAACGACGTTCGTTGATTGTGGGCCGTGAACTAGCATGTATTCTAGTTTCACTTTTGTGCTCCACAATGATTGCCAACAATTCATTTAATCGACCTAATGGTGTTTGATTCATTAACTCCAGTGGGTTTTTTCAGTTGATCTAACAACTAGGATAGCTTCTCCTCCCGATAAATGACTCGCATCTATCTCCGTTATCAGGTTCTTAAGTCATCTACGACTCTTGTTACTCTGGTAGTTCAGGTAACTTTGACTATCGTGAAATTTTACATCTCAGAGCTTCGAACTCTCGAAGTTCTGAAACCTTCATGAGTTAACCCATTTTAGCGCAGGGTCCCTAGACCCAGGTCACATCAACCTTCATATGACTCTTGGGCTATGAACTCTAATCTTAGTCCAGCTTTTGGTTAAGGACTTGGGCATGAGTTCAAAGTCTCTTAGACTACCGGGCTGAAGGAAACGCCTCCCTAACTCGTAGAACTTTAATCTCTGAAACAAGGCAAAGTAAACTCGTAAGGTTACCAAAACGATAGTAGTGTCAAGAATCTTGCTCCAAATATGCAATAGTGATGTAATTCCCTAAGGAAATGCCTTGAATGGATTAAACTAGAGCATATGGAAAATCAAGCAGAAGCATAAGTTCTCAAGGGAACAAATGCATACTCATAACTTGATCATTTCAATACATAAACCATTTATAGATGTATAAATACACACATGAATCCATTATTTCCAATTCAAAGCACCAGGCATAAAAACACTTATCAAAACCATAAGGCATGATGCGATTGCTAAAAGGGGTGCTCGTTTCCACCCAACCATAGGCTCAACCACTCCTAATGGATTTACCACTGGCCACCCCTAAGCTTAGACCTCAATGCTTGGAGACTCAATCTCTTTCTTCCATCTCAACAGATGTTAGGGACGAAGGCTACTCTCCTTCTCCCAATACAAAAATATATAGGGACGAAGGTTACTCTCCTTCTCTTGGCTCAGTCTTTATCTTCTGCGATTAGAAATCACTCCCTTTCCTTCAGTCCTTCCTCAAACCTGAGATCTTAGGCTCTTGTCTTTGAACTCTTCACAGGTCTTTCTCTGCCCACCATGCTTCCTTTCTTTCATTCCTCAGCAATATTGTGTGTGGCTCGAATTCGCAGTCCGTGGTCAGGTATGGAAGCCTTATAGATGGGTTGTCTACCGCATCCCCTCACTAACTCTTGAGGAGGTCTTCCCACCTACCAACCTCACTGTAATTCATTCCTGGGTGAGAGGGTTTTTCTGATCTTGAGAAATTAAATACAACAAGGTACTGGTTCGGTGGAGGTTAACGCAACCATTCCTTACCCGCTCCAACACCTTTTCATAGCATTCATGGTCTCTCTTAGTAAATCCCCTTTCCAACAGTCATGCAACACACATCCATTTTCTATTAAAATAACATAATTTACATTCATCGACCTTTTATACAATGTTCCATCAAATAAAACATTCACACCTTTGTGTTTGGCATAGTTCATTGACCAATATATTAATTAATCATTAGACAAGATATATGCATCAAGACTTACTAATGATTGAGTTAATCAACGTTAAATCACCAAAAACCAAAAAAAAAAATCAATGTAAAGGAGCATGGAAACCAAACAATTGAGACATGAAAAATTATTGCATCAAACAAAAACAAATCCAATCAAAGGGAATATTTTCAAAATTTTAATGAGGGGGCGTTAATTTTTCTCAAAATTTAGAGGAGTTGTTGTTTTCCAAAACAATTGGTGACATGCTCAGAGAACTAGTTATCTTTGTTCATGAAAAAATAAGAGAAAGAAGTTCATCACGTAAAGAATAAAATTCGTCAGTTTGGAATATCAATGATAACTTCCTTATGGATAATTTAAAAGAGAATAAAAATACATTTGTACTCGTACTTATCCACTTGGTCTTTGCATAGGGGAAATAGATTAAATTAATTTTTAATTAAATATAATTTGGAGAATCATCTTTCTATTTGACCAATGAGGAGAGTTGACTTACCATGAATAGGTGCAATCAGTGCATCTCATCTTTCTGTTACCCGGCATCGCTTCAGTGCCAACGGGCATTCATAGCTCTGACGAAGTTGCCTTCATACCATGTATACATTTACCCGCTGCGAGCGAGCATCCATAGCCCCGACGGGTTTGTATACACTTCCCACACCCTCCTATGTATTAAAATTTATTGATCTCATTTTGATAAAAATGTTGAAGATTGAAATTTGCAATAGAAAATAAGAAGCTAGGTGATATGAAAGTCATTTTGATATATTACATCTTATGGGGTAAACTAAGCCTTTCATATTCAGATTTTTTATTCTCATTATGATTGATTTTCATGTATGTAAAAAGAAAATTAATTATAAAAAGACATTGTTTCAAAGTACGTTCTCAATTGATTTTTCCGTTGAAAATATGAATTAATCATAAAGAAATTGTTCTCATGATAAAATAATATAGATAATAAATTTTCTATTTTCATGCAATCCAATAATAATAAAAATAAAAGCAAACAAATGTACACATATAAAACTAAAATAAAAATTAAAACAAAACTAAAGTAAAACTAAAACTAAACTAAATGAATTTACTAAACAAATTTAAACTAAGTAGATTCTAGTGATGATTGAGGACTTCTATTCCTGGGATCTGGTGTAATATTATTAGCATGTAAAATGTTCTTGTAGACCTTAGCGTTCTAGTAAAAATCATAATCTCGAACCATATTACGGCTCTTCCATGCACTGTCATATTTATTGAACCCTAAGATCTCGTACAAAATCTGTACCCACAATTAATATGGATTCATCACAACAATTAAAACGAATTTGGTGTAAAATTGTGATCTCGTGGGAGATCCTCTTTGAACTAGTTCCTTTTCTTCAACAAATAACTCGATCCTTTAATGTTCTTTTGATCACTTTTAAGAGTGGCATATTTAAACCATATACTTGTTATGGAAAACCGTGTGATCCTTTATAAAACCGTGGCACTTTATCAATGATTTACTCTTTTATCTGCTGGTATTATCTGTTTTATTTTCGTGCCGGTAAATTTTTTGTTATATGATAAATGGTACTTTTGACCTCGGGACATAATGCATGTTGAACGGGTAAAAATATTAAATTTGAATAATGTAAGCCGTACAATTTATCCCACTTACCATTCCATATGTASAATTATTATTGAAATCATAACATGTTATCGAAAAGGAAYGTACAATTGGATTGTATATCTATTTTGAAAAGGAAATGAAATCTATATATAAGGGTCTATCAAACAAAACATTTTCATTAATAATTTTTTTTTCCAAATTATTTAATGTGTAATTATTTAATGATTTTGTTTGTGTGAGGAATTTTAAATTTACAAATRAATTAAATGAAYARATAAGAAARAATAAAATCTTAGAAATAAYCATGGGAAAGCAATCAGAACTYYGTCATAATCCGAATAACAACAAATGATTCTTGAATCYCAACCTATAYGTTGAATTTATGAAAATCCTTATTTTCCATTTCACATAAATTCCAAAAGAAYATGATACAGTGTATTAATGTAKAATATTGRAGAAATGTAATGTGTTGGCAAAAGAAAGTTCATATTGTKTCAGCAYCAAAAGGACTAACAACCAATACTACTATYCTTYGGAAAAAGGAAACCAATCCAATGATCATATGTAAAATTATAAATTTTCTTGAAATATGATKACAACCCAAATTTAAGTACAYTGTGGCATGTCACCATCGTATATGACCATGTAAACGATCAGAAAACAAAAAGACACAGATGACACATTTCAATAATATTTGTAAAATTATAAATTTTCTTGAAATATGATTACAACCCAAATTTAACTACACTGTGGCATGGCACCATCGTATATGACCATGCAAAYGATCAGAAAACAAAAAGACRCAGATGACACATTTCAATAATATTTGTGGATGAAGCAACAAATAAACATGATGCAAGAACAACACCACCAAAAAATCAATCTTTAGACAAGATATATGCATGAGACTTACTAATGATTGAGTTAAGCAGTGTTAAATCACCAAAAACTATAAAAAAAATTGATGTGAAGGAGCATGGAAACCAAACAATTGAGACATGAAAAACTATTGAATCAAACAAAAACAAATGCAATAGAAGGAAATATTTTAAAAAATTTAATGGGGGCCACTTAAATTTTCTTAAAATTTAGGGGAGTTGTTTTTTGCAACAACAATTGGCGACATGTTGGGAGAACCAGTTATCTCTACTCATAAAAAAATAATACAAAGAAGGTTAGATCACATAAGGAAGAAAATTCATGAGTTTGGAATATCAATGATAACTTCCTTATGGCTAATTTAATATATACGAAAAATACATTCATACTCATACTTATGCACTAGGTCTTTACAGAGGGGAAATAGATTAAATTAATTTTAACTAAATATAAATGGGAGAATAAGCTTTTGATTTGAATAATGAGAAAAGTTTACTTACCATGAATAGATGCAATCCATTCACCTCATATTTTTGTATAAGCTTCCCACACCTTCGTATGTATTGAAATTTATTGATCTTCTTTAGAAAAAAATGTTTAAGATTGCAATCTACAATAGAAAATAGGAAGCAAAGTGATATGAAAGTCATTTTGACTACACATTATGGTGTAAACTAATCCTTTCATATTAATATTTTCTATTCTCATTATCATTGATTTTCATTTATGTAAAAAGGGGAATTAATTATAAAAAGGCTTTGTTTCAAAGTACTTTCCTAAGTAAATTTTCTTGAAAAAGATTAATTAATCAAAAAGGAATTGTTATCATGATAAAATAATATAGATAATAAATTTTATATCTTCATGCAATACAAAAATAATGATTATCTTTCATTAATGTAAAGTACACAACATGTCTCTTATTGTTATCAACAAACAATAATAAAAAGAAAGCAAAAAAAACAATGGTACAAGAGTGAAAACGAAAGACTACATAATGATAATAGAAACCAAATCTATATTAAAAGTAGAAATGAAAACAAATCACTAATCAAAATTGTTCAATTATCTTTAAAAGGAAACTACAAACTTAATAAGCCATGAATAAATGAAATCCCCAGACAAAAACAAAAACAAGTATCTAAGTGTAAAGATAAAAGATAAAGTTAATATATGTGTGTTCATCTAAGTTGGGATAATGATAACCTATGTCTTGCTATATTGTAATTAATTAAGATTTTTATTGCAAAAGTAAAATTCTAACTAAAGTGTAGTTATGCTTATATGGTTTACTCATCACAATTTTACCATGGTGTTGTCCTTTTATCATATCTTGCTTTATGGAAAATGAATAAGATTTGATGATGGGTTTTAAGAGTAATCTTAAAACAAAAATTTAATAAAAAGTAAGATAAGTAAGATGATAAGAAATTACAAAGTAATGTGAATACCTTGGTGATAGTTAAATCTTAGCCCAAAATATTCACAACTCTTTTATTCAAATGAAAAACAATAAAATAAACTATACTTAATCAAAATCAAACTAAAAAATTAAAAACAAATTAAGAAATGAAACTAATCTTATGTGACGTACAACTATATATTATGATGTTGATTGTTATAGCTAACATGTTTCATTGATGGATGTAGGCTGACGATAGCTTTCTAACCAAACTCACATTTGGAGTAAAGGGGTCACGCACGACAACTAGATACATTGAGGGAGAGGTGTGACAGCAGCCCTGCCATAGCCTACTAGCACTCTCGTCGTGGCTCAAACTGTAGGCTAACGGTTACCTAGTTCGAGAGATCCACAATGTCGTGAGAGAAGACTATGACAATCACTCTCAATGATTCTAAAGGGGGCACAATAAAGTGGGGCCATTATTTGTTAGAGGCCCTTAGTCTCCCACAAGATCACATGATAGATTATTGACTCCAGGGGTTTAACATATACCAAATTCAGTCAAGAGGCGAGTGGCACCCTTTGATCATGTGGTGCATATTGAAGGGCACGTCGTGCAAATAAAACAAAAAGAGGTGAGTGTCACCCTTGGAGCACGTAGTGCATCTTGAAGGGAACGTTGTGGTTTTAAATTGGGTAAGTTAATAAACCTAGTACCTAGAAAATTATGCCTCCATAGGACCTGCTCAACCTTAAAATAGATGATGGTATGAGTAAAGTTTAATAACTAATTTTTTCCTTAAAAATTGTCATTGATCCTAGAGAAATTAAAACCCAGGTCTAAGTAGAACATGTGAACAAAGAAAAACTAAATAGACACGTAACAAGAAGGGGGTAAAGAAAATTCAAACATTATTTATTAATGTAAAAATTACGATGGAGGATTAAATTATTAAAAGGGTAAATGGCTATTTTTGTATGAACTTGCTAATTTCAAACTTAGTTAAAAAAAAGGGGAAACTTAAAGAAAAAAGGAAATTCTAACATAGTAGGGAATCTATCCTTTGGAACTTTCTATTTGTGAAATCAACTAGGCTTTATGTAAGGCCTAATTCATTTAAGAAACATAAGGGAATAAAGGGACACCAAGGAGTGTTTTTAGGAATGATTTTAGGTGGGAGAAGGAAATAGGAAAATTTAATTAATTAATAAATTTGTTTTCTGCTGCAACTAAGGTATCGGGTGACATGTGTACGGGGGAGGTTTGTCCTAATTAAATTTAATAAAAAGAATCTAACGAGTGTTTGGGAAACTAATCGCTAAGAAAAATCTATAAAAAGGATAGTGTAGGAGGAGTATGGATCACATCTGGTATGCGTAAGGTTACGTTGTTGGAATTTATCTTCAATGAACTTTTCTTGTGGGATTTGGGGAGACCCAACTCGAACAACAAGTGGTAGCTTGACCTTGCGAGGCGAGATCAAAAGCTAGCATTATCTGGTATTGTGTGGATGGCCCCTTTGTGGCTTGGGGGTCTCAGGGAGAAGAAGATTACCCCTAGCATTGGCTGGAAGGTACTGGTGAAGTATCAGCGATTGGAAAGACAGAACCAGAAGGAGAACAAGCGCGAGACAACAACAATGGAACCTTCACCTTCGATCAAGGTACACACATCTAAATTTCACAACTTTATTTAGTTGATTGCATGTTGATTTACATCTAGATGGTATGTGTCATCGCACAGTTTGTAGGAAAGGTTTAAATAGCTTGAAGTCAAGGCTCAAACTGGCGTAACAGGAACTTCTCCACCCACTATCACCTAGATGGGGAGCTCTTTCTATTTAGGGTGGCTAATCCAAAGGGAGACGTCCCTAGTAATCTGGGATGTTTGAAGGAAAAGGATCAAAGGTTCAAGGCTCAAGGTTAAGGTAAGCTTTCCCTTCACAGATTACTGCCCAAAAGGATAGTCAAAGGAGAGATATTTCACTGAAAGAACACCCATTTGAGAGACAAGGAAAATGAAACTAAAATGTGCATACAATGATTAGTACTTCAAAATATCAATGACTATCTTTAATACATATGAGCAATAATGAATGTAATTATTGACGAAGTCAATGATCGCAATTAAAGTTGAGACTTGTAATATTACTTCCTCAATAAATACAAAATGATACTTGCATTCAATGTATAAAATCAATCCTTGTTATATCACAATGCAATAAATCTACTCATACACCAATATTGTTGTTGCGTCACTATGCTAATAGGGTGACGTCAAGCTTGTCCTAGGTTAGTTTTGTTGGGCAAGGAGGTAGACGTTTTGCACACTAAGCCAATGAAAATGTGCTATAGATCAATGCCAAGTGCTAGGTGACAAGATCACAACGTTTTAAGCTAAACAAGGGATCAAATTAAGTGTGGCGTCACTAGCTAGTTAGGGTTAGGTTAGTTAGACAAAGAGGTGGACGTTTGGCTAATTTGAACAATGAAATTTCTTAATACCTCTATGGCTATAAAGGGATGAGTCAGCCGCAACTTTTAGTCCAAACAGAGGTTCAAAAAAGGCAAGACATCATCAGCTAAATTATGGTTAGTATGATGCTAAGGTTAGTAGGGTTTTCAACTTAAAAGGTTAAAAAGGTTGTTTTAAAACACAAAGAGCTCAATGTTTTAGTTTATACTAGTGCCTTAGGTAAATGTAGTCAAATGGAGAAAGGCTAATGGCTTGGAAAGACTCAAACCTAAGGACGAGAGAGTTAGGTTTGATGGTGCTGCAATGGCAGGGCCACCAAATCAAAACCCTAAGGGGAGGAGGCTCATTCCGGTGTAGCTAAATCTAGGCCTCATGCTCC
>JZKD02S0658347.1:192627-226059 GCA_000966675.3 Picea glauca
TAATGGTAAACCCAAGGGTTCATGAGAATGTTGAAAGGTAGAAATATTGTTAGGTTTGTAAAGTAAGGTTTTGAACCCATGAAGACACCATCAATAAAAAGGTTGTGATTTATGAGAAGGTTGTAAAATCTCTTTCATCACCTATGTATAAGATTTTGGTCAATTTTCTTCTATGTTCTGAATGTTTTGAGAAATAATGGTTCTTAACACCTTGAAGAATTATAAACTCTTATGAACCTAAAGGGTCATTATGACATTGACTCATATATTCTTGTAAAATCATAATGTTATTTGATGCCTCGATAATTTAGACATAGTGTATATAAGGGCTAGTTATCAACTCCTTCCTTGATAATAATAAGAGGAATATTACTAATATAATAGGAAGAGACTTGTGCATGTCACTTGCACAATTGTTGGAGCATACAAAAAGGACAATAATAATGAGGTCCAAAATTTTGGGTACATCATGAATATGTTCAATATACAGGGGGTAGACTAGTACATACATTCATTTCCAAGAATGAGAAATGAGCAATGCAGGAACATTTTTAGCTAGATGCCTACATCAAAGAGGTTGGAATATTACCACAAGTGAGGTAGGATTATAAACATGATCTCCTATGGAAAGTATGGAGGATAGATGAAAAGGTAAATATGGGAGGTTGTGGTGTTAGGGTAGTTCTAAAAAAGACAAGATAAAGAAGTTGATTACATTGACATGACATTGGAAAAAGGTGTGAGTTGACATAAACTGACTAGGAGTGAACATGAGTGAGAGAGGAAACACACTATAATATAGGGTTATCACAAGAATAAATGTAACATATGGAAACTTGGATTTAAGGTGAGCGTAAAAAATGGCATTCATTGTTCTATGATTTCTGTAGTCATTAAGGCACCATACACTAGCCAAGGACATAGCATGAGTCCCATGTGACATATGATAATCTGGAGAGTGTGAGCATAATAGGTATCAGAAACTAGTAATATAAAGTCATCAAAGGCACAAAAACGACACATGATATCCTAGATTTAGTGCAAGAATGAGAGGTGGCATACTTCAATGGGGTATTTTATGCAAGCGTAGGAGGTGACATGCATCAACCTAAGTTCAATGCAAGCGTAGAGGTGAAAATACAAATGGTACCAGTGGAGGAGAGAGGATCAAAGGAAGATATGATGTCACCACTGGGAGGGGCTCCATAGTTGCAAGTTATGGAATGTGACCATTAAGGGGGACATCTTGGAAAACTAACCAAAGAAGTGATAGTTGATCCTAACTAGGTAGATTTTATCTCAAGTACGATATTTCTTGAGATAATGACCTATAAGGGACACATAGATATTATGACCAAAAAAAATGGAGAAAAATGGGTGTAAGGAAGAAGAGCTAAGGATGAGAGGCAATACTTTCCCGAAGCATTTGAAGGACTAGGAAAAGAGGAAGAGTATGTAGGAGAGCATGGAACACTAGGAGAGGAAGAAGACAAGGGGAGAACTAGGTAGTATTGGGTGCTACCAGGTAAGAAGTGGATATAGTTGATATTGGGAAGTCTAAGCTAGCCCAAAAAAACTCCCAATAGGAACAAGGCTTCATTCAACTTGATAAAAGTGTGCTAATACATGGGACCTTTTTAATGTTAGCAAATGTTGATTTTGACAACTAATAGAAAGATAACGAAAAAAGAAGGCATAGAAGAACAAGGGGATACCTCATTGTTGTAGCCAACAAGAGGACAAGGGCAATCAATTATGGAACTAGGTATAATAGATCATATATGTATTTTGTTAATTCTTGTGTGGTAGAAAAAAAACATATTGAGTTAAAAATCATTGGGGAGGTTTGGGATTTAGAATGAGAATAACAGAGTGAGAGTGCACCCCGGTGGAAGGATGAGAATGTATTATTTAGAGAGTTTGGAAGAGGGATAGTGCAACCATATGAGATGATATGGATTGATGTGATGTAAAAGTGAGAGAGAAAGGTATTTATGTATTATGTTTTGTTGGCTCTTAACATTATAAATAAGAGGTATTCCAAGAGGTGAGTTCATAGTTTTTGTCATCTTTATAGAGTTGATAAGTATTGTAATGAGCATATTATAAAGAATTTCATTTTTTTTGATTGGGTAGAAGGATGGGTATCATTTGGAATGTGTGGAAGAGAGAAAGTGAAACCATATGAAATGGTTGGATGCGAGTTAAAACTAAGAGAGAAAGATATTTACATAGGATGTCTTGTTCACATCATTACACAGAAAGGGTATTGCAATAAAGATGAGTTCATAGGTTTTGTTATCTTTAAAGAGTTGATAGGTATTTAAATGGACATTTTATAAATAATTTAATTGTTGTTCATATGATATGTTCAAGAGTAAATTAGAGTAATCAAGGGGAGATACATAGCATTCAACATTCTCTTGAAAAATCCCTATGACAAGGCTGGCTCCACAATGTTTATTAATGAGAAGATGAGTTCCATCCCATTGTACAAAGCCCCAATGATAAGGAGAGGGGTGAGGAGGGATGAAAAATGTAATTAACTTGGTTACAATTGTCAAGGATTATAGTGGCAAGTTGGTCTTTTATCTAACAATTATGAGTAAAAAAGAGACTTAGAGAGGAGAATAAATTTCATTCGTCATTATGAGTAATGAAGGATCTTTTTCAATAGAGTTTGGAATAGGGACTATTTTTTGTTGGGGAGAAGTGTCCAAATATTGGTGTACCCTAGGATCATCAAGGGATTTATCATCTATGTACAAGGATTTGGATGTGAATTATTATTATAAGAATACACATTTTATAGTAGTGTCCTTTGGAGCCTTATAATACTTGCGCTAACATGTGGGATGAGGTCTAGATTGTTGGGATTAGCTTCATGCATTGTTTAATAGGAACTAAGATTTGGACTAGGGATAGCACTGAGGTCAAGATTATGGAAATGAATGAAGTGAGGGATCTTTTCTAATTTATTTTCCACAATGAGGATATGGATAAATACTTTGTATATGGGGGTTCTCTAAAATAGTTATACTTCTTTATAAAAAAACTACAGGTAAACAAAAATTATATTTAAAATACCTCTTTAGGGTTCTAGATTTATAGTTGAAATTTGAGCTAGGTAAAGAGTGTACACTTGATGTACTGTACAACCACCTACACATTAAATATTACAAATAAATTAGACAGTAAAAAAATCACATGGATCTTGGAATATATGCAATATCTACAAATTAAATTTGACAAATAACTTGACAATAACAAATAAATTAGACAATAAAAAGACCACATGGAACTTGGCATATATATCTATATCTACATATTCATGAGGATTGTGAACTTTTACTAGTATAAAGCCTACTTTTAAAAAAAATTCAAAACCCTTACCTTTTCATTGTCCTTTTGCCAAATCCATTAGCCCATACAACTTGATAAAAGTTGTCCACGAGATGCATTTCCATCACCAAGACCTGCATGAATTCTAAAAGACAACTTTTTTATATGAGTAAATAATTAATAAGAAAATAAGCATGCAATTAGCTATGTAAAATACTCTAGAAAAAAATCAAGTTGTCGCATACCTTAATTAGCTTCTCTTTGTTTAGAGAATAGGTTATTCCTTAATGAACATGGCCAACTATGTGAAGGTGGAAGCTCATATGGCCCCTCCCCCCCTCACATCGCTCTCAATTCCCTATACCCAACAAATGATTTTCTTTATATAGAAAACATATAGACATTCATGCATAACTAGTATAGTCATCAAAACATATGAACATATAAAAATCGATAAAGATCCAAATACAAGACATGAATTCATACATCTAATTTTTCTTTAATTTTTGTTTTTTTACATTCATAAAATTGACAATTGGCATATCATAATCATCCAAAGACATTGTAATTTGTGTGCCCTGTCCTTCTATTGTTTGTGTGCTCTCATGTACCATACTTATAGTACATCGTTGAGAAGGGTTAGTTGGCATCTGTTCAGGGTCGTGAACTAGAACAATGAAAATAATCATATCGATATGTTGAAATATAATTGAAATAACTAATTCATTATTTTGATTAACATTACACTATTGCTCTTTACCTGTCTCTGTAGCTGCGATAGTTGGTGCGTTAATTTCCTGTCGACTTGGTTTCTCTCACATTTCACCCTCCTGAGCTACATGCTCTTCAATTTTGAGAAGATAATATATAAGTATAAGTCAAGAAATAAATATCTACAATCATAGTAAGTATTTCTAATTCTGAACCATACATATCGGAATGGGTACTCTACTCTATACTATCACTAGACATGTGCACCCTTGTATGACATGGTGTTTGCTGACTACCGCTGGATTCACTACTACGGTACCACTGTTTCTTGAAAACAAACATAAATACTTAGTTAAGGGTGATATAATAAAATATGAATAGACTTTACAAGCATGCTACTAAGGTTTCCTTATTCATTTGATTTACCTACGTGGCTGGGGAGTTAGGAGTCTGGCCCAAGCTTTTTCTATATTCAATCACACTTTTAAAACCATGCTTGTAACCAAGCTCTAGGTCCTTCTCGGTGGTAGTAGTGTCAAACATCTTTAACTGCAATGCATAACACCATTAAAAATACCAATAACAAAAACATATATTTGTTCTCTACTGTTAAATAAATATTAACCAGAGTTAATCATTTAAATCTTATTATTTAGGCTTTTAGTTTTCTGTAGCCACCCTGGCCTATTTTATGCTGGCCGTGTCTTTCTACTCTATCCTTTGTTTCTTTGGAGGTGTCTTGTATCCTACATATGGAATTTTTGAAAAAAAATAGATATCAGAATTGTTACTTAAAAAAGGAAAGAAAAACATAAATGCTCTTATTTCGCTGATAATATGACATGTGCTGTACCTCGCTTGAATAGCTCGTGGTTGTTGTCCTTGTTTTTTAAACAAGTTCTCCTTTGCATCCTCTATTATCACCTTCCACTCTTTCTCGAGAACCATGGGAGGGCGCTTGTACTTGAGGTCTATTTGCAATTTATCCCTATACTGGGCCCTGGTGTATTTTAATTTTTTGTCAGCTAACTTTGTAACCACTTTCTTGTTGAAAGTGTTGTTGAACAAGTTTACCATGTGATTTATTAAATCATATTTCTTTTTGATATCTTGGCCATTCCACCGTGTGCGAATGGTGGAGCCAAACAACTCCAATGATTTCTCATGTAATTTTCTATAGAAAACATCGTTTTCTGCAGAAACGTGCTATCCATTCATTTATAATAATCTCAAGAAATGTCCATTTCAATTCCATGAAAAAATGAATCAATTAATGAGACAATTACATGTGTCATCCAACATAAAGGTGGCATCTAGTGATTTAGTGCTTTTAATTCATTCTTCTCCATGTAGAATAATATCATGTCCATCTACACTATGTTCCTCTTTGAAGTCATCATGTGGAGTCCCAGGCTCCGGCTCAACATGCTTCGACATGCCATGTCGGTAAAAATCATTTCTCTCATCAATGGATTCGAGGGGGACCTTATGAGGCTCAAAAAGCCTCACTTTCACTTTGCTATGTTGGCCTTTTTTTTGCATTGGACTATCACTGCTACCTATAGAAATTGCAGGATTGACAAGTTCCCCATGCACCGGGTTTAAAACTCCTACAAATGAAAAAAAAATTCTTTATCAGATCATATACAAAATATAAAACTAAAAAAAAGATATGAAATTGTCATAGCTAATAAAAATATGCAGAGATGCCACTTACCCCAAATTAGTTATTGTATTTTGTAGCTCTAGAATTCTTTCCCTGTCCTCCTGTGTCAGGGGTCTTTTGCTAATCAAACCTAGATATTCTATGTTATCCTTCTTCAAGTCCTTAGTTACAGTTGTCATTGGGTCAGTCAAATAAAATATTTCGTCCTCATCAATATCCTTTGTGGGATCCTTCCCAGATTGACCATGCCACAATACATTGATGAATAAAATTAATGAGATGAGATTTAACAATTGAGAAATTTAGTTGGTGTAGTCATAAGTTGTTACTGTATTTAACATTTACCTCATGAGGCACTGCGGATGCCTTTCCACGGTCACCTTGGACAAATGTAAAGGGTGATTTTCAGACACGGCCACCCTAGACATATGTTGACACAAAAAATCAATCAACAAAATTTATGAAATTCACCTGTAACAATACAAAAATGAAATATTGCAGTAATATCAGAAAAACAATAACAAAATTTCAAAAATTTAGTTTTTGTAGTCATAATTTGTTACTATATTTAACATTTACCTGGTGAGGCACTACGGGTGCCTTTCCATGGTCACCCTGGATAGATGTAGCGGGTGAAACTTGGACATGGTCACCCTGGAAAAAAGTTGACACAATATATCAATCAACAAAATTTATGAAATTCACCTGTAACATTTAAAAATGAAATATTGGAGTAATATCAGAAAAAAAAAATAATGAAATTTCAGAAATTTGGTTGTTGTAGTCATAAGTTGTTACTGTATTGAACATTTACCTCATGAGGCACTACGGATGCCTTTCCACGGTCACCTTGGACAAATGTAAAGGGTGATTTTCAAACACAACCACCCTAGACATATGTTGACACAAAAAATCAATCAACAAAATTTATGAAATTCACCTGTAACAATACAAAAATGAAATATTGCAGTAATATCAGAAAAACAATAACAAAATTTCAAAAATTTAGTTTTTGTAGTCATAAGTTGTTACTATATTTAACATTTACCTAGTGAGGCACTACGAGTGCCTTTCCATGGTCACCCTGGATAGATGTAGCGGGTGAAACTTGGACACAATCACCCTAGAAAAAAGTTGACACAATATATCAATCAACAAAATTTATGAAATTCGCCTGTAGCATTTAAAAAATGAAATATTGGAGTAATATCAGAAAAAAAATAAATGAAATTTCAGAAATTTGGCTGTTGTAGTCATAAGTTGTTACTGTATTTAACATTTATCTGCAGAGGCATAGTGGGTGCCTTTCCACGGTCACCCTGGAGATATGTAGCAGGTGATTTCCTACCACGATCACCCTAGACAGATGTTGACACAATAAATCAATCAATAAAAGTTATGAAATTCACTTGCAACATTAAGAAAATGAAATATTGCAGTAATAACATAAAAAAATAATGAAATTTATGAAATTTAGTTGTTGTAGTCATAATTTTTTATTGTATTTAACATTTGCCTTCTGAGGTGAAGTGGGTACCTTTCCACGGTCACCCTGGATAGATGTTGAGACAATAAATTAATCAACAAGAGTTATGAAAGTAATTGTAAAAACATTATGCAGTAAAAATTTGAAATTTTGCAGCGATAAATTGGAATAATGATTGATCAAAGGTTGAGTTGAATGGTATGTAAGATATTTACCCCCATAGTCACACCCCCTCCATCTATTCGATTTAAGTTGTAATCGATCAACAACTCTTCACCTGGAACTATTGTTTTTGTTGCACATAAAAATATATGATTTCTTTTGCGTACCTCAAATATGCAATTCGGTTTCTTAGTTATTTCCATTGGTTGTGTAGTATTTATAAATCTCGCAATGTTTCCAGTAGCTTTTGGCCTTCCATCAATATACATAGTTTCCCCTTTATTTTGATTATTATCTAGTAGTTGTATATAATTTGCAGCAACTCTGTATCTCTGCATACTTTTCGTATATCAAACCAACATCAACCAATGATTGTATTTGTATAATGGTCCGACATAATCCATCAATTTAGTTACAGTTCCATAGCCGACCTTTATTCCATTCATGGAAAATAACCCCAATCCATGTAAGGACGAAGGAACAATGTGATACATCCTCCCACCGATGAAGAAATCTATGTCCACTTCAGGTAGCTTCTAGGCACCCGCCATTGCAATATATGTTTATACCTCAAGGGAAACTAAATGTCACATATTTTCTCAACATCATAATTACATGACCCTCCATTGGAAATAAAACATTACATGTGTATACAAAATCTTTTCCTTACCTTTTCCAACCTAGTTGATCTAGAACCAGTAGATCTAGTACAACACGTCTCACTTTCAACCTCTCTTAGTATATATTGATCATCACTCGAGGAAGATATATCCAACAGATACCTATTTGGTTGTACCTACACTCGTTAAAACAAGAAGATAAGTTATCGTGCCAATATACGTTCTTGGTACCAACATAGTTGCATATAGTTGCATATAAGTTTCATAAATTTTCATATATTTTTATATCCCCTGACACTCAGTGGGGAACTGGATTTGAGACCCATAAAATAGTTTGAGTGGGGATCGATAGTTTAGAAATCCATGATCTTGGAATTTCACATATTTGGAAAGCGCCTTTAGTGGCTAGTGGGGAATGGAGGAAAGGTTCGAGTTGACAATAATGTTGGGGTTGTTTGTGATAGATATTAAAATATGCTCAAGTTGTTGTTTAATCCATTGTATGCATAGGGTGTAATTGTTTTTATGAAGTTGTACAAACTATAAAGGAAAGGTTTGTGGTCTTCTATATGGAAGACTATGAAGGCATTGAACCTGAGAGGAGACAATGGGATGGAAGGAGGGGGTTTCCTCTCTATATCTTGTCCAAGGAACCAAGACCCATACCTAGCTCTCAAAATATCCTATTGATGCCCATAATCCCAATTGAATTCCAAAGATACCCTTGAGAGGGAATATATGGTGGTTTGAGGTGTCATTCATGATATTTGAGCCCTAGAAGTTGCATAAAACCTTGAGAAAGTGGGTGTGCTAGTTTGAGGCATCATGTTTTTCCATGGATTCCTAAAATCTGTGTACTTCGACTAAGCCTTGGATTCCCCCCTCAACCCTATCAAGGCCTTAAGACCCATAGCTAATGCTCAACACCTTTTGAGAGCACTAACATCATTTCTTAGAGGCCAAGGATAACCCTATGGAGTTTATGTGTGGTACTTTGAGGCATTGTTCATGGCGCTAGATGACTCAAATATTTGTTTAGAACCTAAGGCGTGGCCTTCTTACCTATTTCATTTCCAAGACCTTGAGACACATACCCACTACTCTAAAACACCTAGTGCCACCGACATCCCCAACCATAGGTTTGAATACCCTTAGAAGGCCTTGTGTGGTTATACGAGGCCTCCTTATTGGCCCTAGCTTGTTGAAATCTTCCTTTAAGGACTAAATTTCATGTTTCCTCCATTGACCATGTCAAGGCCCCGAGACCCATACCTAGTGCTCAAGAATGTTAGTGTTAGCTATATACCTAATTGGCAAAGGATGCCTTCGAGAGGTCATTTTTGGTGGTTCAAGGTGGGAAGAATAAGAAGTGGGTTGTGAAGAAGATTGTAGCAAAGAAGAGAAATAGATGACTTAGTGATTGCACATCAAAATAACCATTCACATCTTTTGGAAGTTGAACTCAAGGATAAATATGCAACACTAAACTCTTTGGTTGTTTTCTTTGAAGAAAAACCTCTCAAATTTGGCTATGCAAAGGATGACAATAAGTCTCGAAAGGATTATTCAATAGGGGACTAGCCAATCCTTTTATCACATGAGATATGAGACCTTGATATTGCAGATTTGAAATGTGATGAGAAAGCTCTTGAAGATATTGTTACACCTCAAAACAAGGAATGTATTGTATATCATGATAGGAAGAATGATGAAGGATTTGAATAGTTGGTTGCACTTCATGAAGAAGAGTCGTTAGCACATCCCAAGAAAGAATAGCTTGAAGAACCCATTACATCTCAAGAGAAAGACTTGAATAATGAGAGTTTTGAAGTTTCTATTGAGGATAGCATACTCTCTCTTGTTCCTAAAGAAGAATCTTGTGATGCTCTTACCTATTTGCATGAGGAAGACATTTCAATAGCCACCACGTTTTCCATCCTCAACAAGGGTTTGGTAAGTCATTGTGATATTCCATTTCAAATTTATAAATATAGTGAAAAATATTTTCAAGATTTGAAGAGGATACATCCTGAGAAGAAACCTTGAAAGATGAAGATTTTTGAGATGTTTCCATTCTCTTATTTGATGAAAAACATGGTAACCAAAACCATGATGACATTGGCACCTTTTGCTTGGTTAGGAGATGTAGATGGGATATAGATTGTTGTTTTTTTCTTGGATATCCCATCGAATATGAAATAGATAAAAAGAATGTGATGGAAGAGGGAATGTATCTACACCTTCCATTTCCAATCAGCTTTGAGGGAAACTTCATGAGGTATGAGAAGAACAATTCAATTTTGTTTTCTCTTGATTTGGGGTAGGTTGCAACCAAAGTATGTTGAGGTAGGTGAAGCGCTTTCTATTGTTCTTGGTCAACATCCTTTTCATTTCAGTAGGAAAAGAGATTTGTTTCTTCACGAGGAAAAAATTCATCATAAAATGATGGTTCATAAATAAAACTTCCATCCATTTGCCCTTTTTATGCACAAAAAATCACCAGACCTATGCATTTTTGGGGCTTCCATATACTTGGAATAGAAGCATGGACAATGTGTGATATATGGTACTATGTTTCGACCATCCATAAGGGGGAATAAATATCCAGAATATGATCTAATTTATTATTTTTAGATCTGAAGTCACCTATGATATGACATGTAGAGGATTGATAGAGGTCAGTGAAAGAGAGCAGTTAAATTTTGCAAATTTATGTTGAAGTCGATTTATAATCCCTTGTTGCTTGAGGCTATGACATTGAATGTTTATGGAAGCAAGGGAAGGTCATTGGATCTTTCCAATCAACCTTTGAAGAATCCTTTTGTATGTTCTGATTATGATTGATTATTTGAGAGTGGGTTGTCCTATTCTCATCCTAAAGATTGTTTGTATATCATCTCTATCCAACAATGGATGGAATTTTCATACAATGGAATAAATCAACCCAGGTATGAACTTGACATTCCATTATGTCATCAACGATCATACTCATTCTTCATAAACACATCTTTAGAGGTTCCAACATACACATGGGGGCAACTCATTGTTTCAATGTTTTGGTTTATTAACAAACACAATGATATTTCTCATGATTTATGATCTGATTGGATGGTTACATTGGCTCTTTGATTACAATTAGCATTTTATCTTAATATTGTTAGAGTAGGCTATGAAGAATATATTCGATGTTTTCATTGTGCAAGAATTATGTTTTATTTATTCTATGTTCCCTTTGGCATCTTGGCTCGTGCGTTGTTTGTAAACCATATTGAGAGTGAGTAGTTAGATCTAAGCACTGTCAATTTTCTTTGTAATAAATTCAAATTGGAGACTTGTACTGGGAGTGAAAATGATGTGAATGCTTGGATCCATCACACCATATATTTCCAACGTTCCTAATTTTTTTGCAAGTACATCATGCACATCGACAACTCTTAGAGATTATGGATTTCTCTTGCACCCTCCAAGAGTGTGTAGTCCCCATATGGAGTCAACTTTTACAGCCTGGAAATGCAAGGTTCATTCACATTTTTAGAGGCATTGTTTTCAACAACACTTTACTCGGATATGTGAACTTTGGGAGCTTGGTATGTGTCATTAGCATTGTATTTCCAATTTGGTTTGAGCACCATCTGGTTTATCATGCATAGGAGAAATAGTTATGGAGATCCATGTGTTACCTTTCTTTCACATGTTGGAACATGTCTACTTGTTTGAAGGTGTGTTTTGCTATTGAGTTAATGTATTTGGAGTCACTATTGCACATGTGGAAATTGTTCACCATTTGGGACACTTGTCTACATATTTTGATGCATGATTCTCCATTGGAGGATTCCTTTGGGGGTGTCTTCATAGTTTTCAAGAATGAATTGCATATTTGTAGGCTTTCCTCACCACCAAAGTGTCATATCACAATGTATGAGGCATAAATTACATATCTGGGGGCAGTGTGGACCCCTTGGCACATTCCATTGGCAAGAATACATACATGAAGATGAGAACCCACCTTCTAAGGAGGTATTGGGGAGTTTTACAACATACTTTATGGCCAAATGCACACTTTTAGAGGAATTCCCCTCATTGGAGGGGTATAAATTGTCTTGTTGACCATCCTAGAAAACCTTAACCATGGAAACATCACAAAAGAAAAGAAGAGTTCCACCTTTTGAGTCTTGTATGGAATACTTCATAGTGAAGGGAGGGGTTATGGTATCTTTTGAGGGAACATTTCAAATATCGGATTGACACATGTCAACAATGAAGCATATAACACTTCCTCCAAGTCTAAAGAAGCACCTAGATGAGGAGTGCCTTGAAAGAGAGAAAGATATGTGTCCCTCTAAATCTATTGCAACCTTTATTTAATGGATTTCTTCATCCACAATGAGGAGCGCCCTACTCCAAGGAGGCTACAAGACATTTTGTAGAGAATTGATTATTATTTCTTGGAGGAAAACATGGATCTATTACCTGTTAGATTATTCTTTGTACTATTTTATTGAAAAGTTGTTGAAGGGAGAAGATATATAAGGAGACTTCTTCTCATTTGAGAGGTAGAAATTCAGGGGGGGCAAAAACCCCCCTAAGTCCAAAGACTTTGTAATTGAAAGTGAAGGGAGAAAGGGTTTGATATAATGGAGCTTCTAGTTTTTTCTTTCTCATGGAGCTCATATGCATGTAAGGTTGTCATTTATGTATTGTCGCCACATTGTTTTGTAGAGGTTTCTTCCTTGTTTAAAGAGAGGTTGAAGTGTGGTTGTAAAACCCTCTTTAAAGTTTCACCCCTTTTGTATTAGATATGAATCTCAATGTAGTAAGGGGTTGTTCATTCAACAAAAGATTATTCCTACTGTTCATATTTTATCTTTAATGCATTATATGACTGCAATAAGTTGCATCCATGGAAGAGAGGCAGTTTGAATGAGATTGAACTTGACCTTTCCAAGCTCCACACAGTCAAAACATGTTTTTTTTTGGTAGACAAGGGGAAAACAAAAATAGAGGCAACTTGGCGAAACCGTACCTCAATGCAAAAATTCTGGGTGGGATTGGTGGAACTACCATTCACCATTCTCAAGCTTTCTCATAGTGTGCCCTCTATCTTAGTCTCCTCCATGCACCCTCTAGCTCAGTCTCCTCCACCCTTGATCTCATTCTTGGATGTGCCCTTGCGCAGATGTCAGGGTTTTGGGAGTTACTCCTTTTGTCTTCTCCTCGGATCTACTTATGGCCTTCTCTCCTCATGTGCTCTCCTCGTTTTCTCTCTTCATGGCACGCAAGATTTATTTTTATTTTTGGTTTGGTTTATTATATATATTATAATTGTATATAATATATATATATATATATATTAATTATATAATATATATATATTATAATTATATATAATATATACTATAACTTAATTTATATATTATATAATATATTAAAATTAATCATTAAATATTGCATATATTACAACACTAATATATGACCAACCACCTATTCCACCACAACTCGGCATAGGTAGCACCCATGTCCCCCCTCCCACCCCAATGATCTTTCTAGAAAGACCTCGATAGAAAACGTTTCCATCACTAATGATAGATAACCTAGATTTTGTTTCCATATATCACTTCTTTACAAGTAAGTAAGGACTATATCCTCCAACAACCCTTCATCACTCTTAGGTATTAGCATAATCTGACCTTGTCAAGATGAATCAATAGAAACATAATAAATGGAGTCTCATTTCACTTACATTTTCTCTACATTTGTCGACCCCTCCATGGTTAATGATTTATCATGTACATGTGGCATAGATGGAAGAAAAAAATCACATCCACAAGCCTTGTCATCCTATAATGACCTAACCTCTACAACCCCCATTTTCCATTCAGATGAAGACATACTAGAGGCCATGGATGATCCCTACTATACTTGGGATACAATGTGTCATAGATTCTTTTTTCTTCTGTAGGATGCATGCACCCTGACTACCTTCAGCTAGATAATTCACAATCAAAGACAAATGTTATATCCCTCTCAATCATGTTGATTGGATTAAACATCCCATAACAACCCCTGATGCATTTAAGGAAGAAAATATGGCTAACATTCCACCCACCATCAAAGTGGATATCTCTGTTACACTTCAAGTTATTGATAACATTCTTTAGGAACTGCATATCCCCCTAAAGCAATATTCGAGTGAAAATATATTTCCAAGAGTTTTACAACATATTTAATTTGTATTTTTTAAAATATCCTAAACTATATTTCATCATCATTGATCATTACATCGACACATGGATTGACATACCCCTTATTTGATAGAAACAAATATCTGCACACCCCTTAAAAGACATGTCCATCAAATAAGAGATTTATAAAGTTCATAAAGTAATATCCATTTACCTAATTTTATATACCTCATGGGTATCCAAACTACTTGTACAAAAAAACATGGCACCATTCATGTGTGTAGTGATTTTCATTATTTGAACTAGGCTCGCTTGAAAGAAAACTGGGTATCCAACAAAATCCATGTAAACCAAATACATGGTAGCATTTGAGCGTGTATTGATTTTCATGATTTGAAATAGGGATGCTTAAAATACAACTTCCCTACCCCCTTCATAAACCAAGTCATGATGCATGTGCAAGAGATGAGGCCCTATCCCTCATGTATGGGTTTTTTAGGGTATAATAAAATCTAGATTTGACATTCTGATAATGAAAGACCATGTTCACTACATTAGGGGCACCTTCACCTACCATGTTATACCTTTAGTGTGTAATGTTCTATGTTTTTTATTATTTAGCCCATGCTTACCTTGATGATCTCACTAATTGGTCAAATAAATGACCACAACACTTACAATACCTATGAATTATGTTCTTATGTTCTTACCCTAGGTCACATATGTTCTTACAAGACACCTCTGGCTGCAACCTAGGGCCCCAATTTTCAAGCCTTCCCCTAAAAAAGACACCTTATGAGTTTGGGATTCAAAAAAAGTGTTGTTGATACCAACGTATACTACAAGAATGTTAATGGTGAGTCCCTAATTTTTGGTTCTCTACATTGATGATTTATTCCTCACCGGTACATAGAGCCTTATTGCTAAATGAAAGTATGTTTTGGCCTCTGAGTTTTAGGTGAAGGAACTTGGTATGATGCACTACTTATTGGGAATGTAGGTGTGGCAGAGAATTGATGAGATATTCGTGAATCACGAGAAGTACACAGTTGAGATATTGAAGAAGTTTGGGATGTTGAACTGTAAGCTCATGGATACACCAATGGTGATGAAGATGAAGAAACTAAGTGAGTCTTCTTCTAATTCCAACGATATTGATTTGAACCTATATAGACAATTGATTGGATCATTGATGTATCTGGTTAACACTAGACCAAATATTTTCTATGCAGAGAGTACACTCAACCAGATTATGATTCAACTCAAACAGACACATTGGATTTTTGTGAGCCTCATGATCGCAATTCCCATATGCCTCCAACCTTATGATCTAATGATCGTTGGGTGAAAACTATCATGAAGGGTGATGACTAAGACTACGAGAAACTTTTAATTCAAGGCTAGGAATGACCAAGCCCACATCAAGTGAAGGAATAAAATTAAGAAGGTATATGTGTTGTCCCATTCCATGTCAACAACAACACATCCATTCACCGGGAACACTAAAACCCGACAAATCGATGACTCCACTAAAATAGGGTTTATGGTTTACATGATGAATTGTTGATGGAAGAAAGTTGGTGGGTGAGTCAAATTTTAGTCCAAAAAATATCCAATATCATTAAGGCATGCAAATCATCTATCCATGTCAAATTTCAATGGATCCAGAAACAATTTGAAAAAATTTCAATGTTGGCCCCATTCAGTATAGGTCATTGTTTCCCGTGTCTAGTCCTACTACATAGTAATTACTAAAATTTGTATAAGATATTTGGAGAATGATCATTTTAAAGGTGTTGGGCCTATTCCTACACACCACGGCCATATCACCTCTCATTGTCAGTCTACGTATTGATCCCTTTTAGTTTTGGGTTGTTAGTATTTTCAATTGCACACACCTTTCAATCTATTCAAAGTTTAATTAATCTCTCTCGTTACTATAGGGTTATAAAGCCTCATTATCCAAATTCCCATATGCCTCCAACCTTGTGATCTAATCATCGTTGGATGACAACTTTCATGAAGGGTGATCACTAATACTAGGCGAAAATTTCAATTCAAGGCTGGAAATGGCCAGATCCACATCAAGTGAAGGAAGAAAATTAAGAAGTTAAATGTGTTGTTCCATTCCATGTCAACAACACATCCATTCACTGGGAACACTAAAACCCGACAAATCAATGACTCCACTAAATTAGGGTTTATGGTTTACATGATGAATTGATGATGGAAGAAAGTGGTTGTGTGAGTCAAATTTTAGTCCAGAAACCCTCGCATATCGTTAAGGCATGTGAATAGTCTATCCATGTCAAATTTCAATGCATTCAAAAACAATTTGAAAAAATTTCAACGTTGGCCCCATTCACAGGTCACTATTGTCAGTGTCTAGTCCTAGTACATAGGAATTACTAAAATTTGTATAATATATTTGGAGAATGATATTTTTTAAGGTGTTGGGCCTATTCCTACACACCATGACTATATCATCTCTCATTGACAGTTTTTGTATTGATCCCTTTTAGTTTTGGGTTGTTAGTATTTTAAATTGCACACACCTTTCAATCTAGTCAAACTTCAATTAATGTTTCTTGTTACTGTAGGGTTATAAAGCCTCATTATCCCAATTCCCATATGCCTCCAACCTTTTGATCTAATGATTGTTGGGTGACAATTGTTATGAAGGGTGATGACTAAGACTAGGGGAAACTTTCAATTCAAGGTTGGGAATGGCCAGACCCAAATCAAGTGGAGGAAGAAAATTAAGAAGGTAAATGTTTTGTCCCATTCCATGTCAACAACACATCCATTCATTGGGAAAACTAAAACCTGGCAAATCGATGACTCCACTAAATTAGGGTTTATCGTTTACATGATGAATTGATGATGGAAGAAAGTGGGTGTGTGAGTAAAATTTTAGTCCATAAACCCTTGGATATCGTTAAGGCATGCAAATAGTCTATCGATGTCAAATTTCAATGCATTCATAAACAATTTGAAAAAATTTCAATGTTGGCCCCATTCATAGGTCACTATTGTCAGTGTCTAGTCCTAGTACGTTGGACTTACTAAAATTTGTATAAGATATATGGAGAATGATAATTTTTAAGGTGTTGGTCCTATTCCTAAACACCACGGATAGATCACCTCTTATTGACAATTTGTGTATTGATACCTTTTAGTTTTGGGTAGTTATTATTTTCAATTACACGCACCTTTCAATCTAGTAAAAGTTCAATTAATGTCTCTTGTTATTGTACGGTTATAAAGCCTCATTATCCCAATTCCCATATGCCTCCAGCCTTGTGATCTAACGATTGTTGGGTGACAACTATCATGAAGGGTGATGACTAAGACTAGGGAAAACCTTCAATTCAAGGTTGGGAATGGCGAGGCCCACATCAAGTGAAGGAATAAAATTAAGAAGGTACATGTGTTGTTCCATTCCATGTCAACAACGCATCCATTCACCGGGAACACTAAAACCTGACAAATCAATGACTCCACTAAATTAGGGTTTATGGTTTACATGATCAATTGATTTTGTAAGAAAGTGGGTGTGTGAGTCAAATTTTAGTCCAGAAACCCTTACATATCATTAAGGCATGCAAATAGTCTATCCATGTCAAATTTCAATGCATTCATAAATAGTTTGAAAAAATTTCAACGTTGGCCCCATTCACAAGTCACTGTTGCTCGTGTTTAGTCCTAGTACATAGGAATTACTAAAATTTGTATAAGATATTTGGAGAATGATAATTTTGTAGGTGTTGGGCCTATTCCTACACATCATGACCAGATCACCTCTCATTGGGAGTCTGTGTATTGATCCGTTTTAGTTTTGGGTTGTTAGTATTTTCAATTGCATGCACCTTTCAATCTAGTCAAAGTTGAATTAATGTATCTTGTTATTGTAGGGTTATAAAGCCTCATTTTCCCAATTCCCATATGCCTCCGACCTTGTGATCTAATGATCGTCGGGTGACAACTGTCATGAAGGGTGATGACTAAGACTAGGGGAAACTTTCAATTCAAGGTTGGGAATGGCCAGGCCCACATCAAGTGAAGGAAGAAAATTAAGAAGGTACATGTGTTGTCCCATTCCATGTCAACAATGTATCCATTCACTGGGAACAATAAAACCTGACAAATTGATGACTCCACTAAGTTAGGGTTTATGGTTTACATGATGAATTTATGATGGAATAAAGTGGGCGTGTTAGTCAAATTTTATACCAGAAACCCTCTTATATCGTTAAGGCATGATAATAGTCTATCCATGTCAAATTTCAATGCATTCAGAAAAAGTTTGAAAAAATTTAAAGATAGGCCCCATTCAGAGGTCATTGTTGCCCATGTCTAGTCCTAGTACATATGGCTTACTAAAATGTGTATATAATATATTTGGAGAATGAAAATTTTGAAGGTGTTGGGCCTACTACACACCATGGCCATATAAACTCTCATTGACAGTCTGTGTATTGATCCCTTTTAATTTTGGTTTTGACCAATCCAAAAAACAAGATTTGGTCAATTACAATGCTCAAAGTGATCAATCCACAAAAGGGGATGGATGAGATGAATAATAAATAAATAATAAATATAAAACTTTTTGTAGTTACAATATTTCAACAATAAAATCATGAATTCCATAATCTTGTAGTACTTATCCCTTATAATCTAAGCCCCACCAATCTTCTAAAACCTATAAAATCTATAGATTGTCATACCTATTATCCATAACGTCCCCAACCGATAACTATAATGCCCAACCCATGTAATCATAAGAAACCTTAACCTTTATAACGCTTAACCCTTATTGTTATATACCCTTTTAACCCTTAACCTTTGACATATGACCTTATAACCCTTAACCCCTATCATGATCAACCCCTAACTCTTATAATCCTTAACTCATGTAATCATTATAACACCTAATGGATTAACTCTTATTACTTGTGTACTGCCTAATTGTTATAATGTATAACAACCATAACCCCTAACCTCTATTGTGTCCATCCCATGTAACATCTAACCCAAAACCCATTTAATGTATATAACCAATAATCCATAATTCTTATATTCATTAACCCTTCATACCCCCAACCCTAATAACTACTAAAATTATTATCACTAGAGTCCTTAATCCTTCTAACACCTAATGAATATAAACCCTAACTAACTCATTATACCCAAATCTTAAAACTGATATGATGACTAGCAAGTATAAGCTATATAACCCTTAAAACCTATAACTCCTAACCCCTATAATGAACATCCCTTGTAATTACTATCAACACTAACAAATATAACCCCTAAACTTTATAATACCTTGCTTGTATAATGGCTAAACCTTACAATTTCCATAATCATATAAACCCACATTCCGAGAGCCCCCGAGACATTTAATACCTAACTCATTTAAACCCCAACCCTTATAATCAATGTCTCCCTCTACTCTTAACCTATATGACCTTTAACCCTTAAACCAATAACCCATATAACCTATAACACCTAGCAACTAAAAATTATAATTAATAAAAATTAACAACTAATCCCTAATTGTTAACAATATTAATCAATATCACCTTTGATCCCCAACAAATATAGCCTCTAAGTAACCCTAACAACCCATATCGCCCTTAAATAGTATAACTACTAATCCACCCCTGTAAACCCCTACCCTTATGACACCTATAATCTCAACTAACTTATATTGAAACTAAAACCAACATAAATCCCACCCCCCAACCAGTATCCCTCATAAATTTTATAACTCCTAACATCAACATATTTATAACCTCATGCCCCTTAACATTTATATCCATTATCCACTATAAATCCTATCCCATATAACCTACAAAATGTCTAATAACTAATAACTTATTGCTATATATTCATAATCCTTGATCCTGATAACATTTATCACACAAAACCCTTATCCCTATAACAACTAATTTCCTCTAAAACACTATCACGATTATCCCATATGGCTCATACCACTACTTACTAGTATAACCACTAATAAACTCTTATAACCTGAACCCATTATAATTGTATAACCTGTAGCACTTATAATGCTTAAATTTCATAATTCATAAGCCCTACTATTTGTTACCCTTAACCCATATAACATTTAACTCTTATACCACCTAACACGTAACTCCTATAACTTGTAACCCCTAACCCTTGTAAAAACTATAACCCCTAATCCTTAAAATGATTAAACCCTATAAAATTAAACCACTTACTCTTATAACTTATAAGATTCTAACTTCCATAACCTTATAATCCTTAACCATTATAACATCGACCCCACCTAATTCCCAACACCTATAAAATCTATAGAAATTTATCTATATTATCCCTTACATCTCCAACCCCTATCACACCCAACCCATGTAATATTAGGAAACCTTGACCTTGATGACTATTAACCCATATAACCCTTAACCTATAACCTATGAACTCATAAGACTTAACCTCGATCATGATTATCCCTTAACTCTTATAATCCTTAGTGAATGTAATCATTATAACACATAATGGATTTAACTACTATTACCAATGTACTGACAAATTGATATCATTCATATCACCCATAACCCCTAACCTCTATTTCCCCATCACATCTAACATCTAACCTAACGACCATTTAATCTATATAATGAATAATCCTTAATTCTTATAATAATGAACCACCCAAACCCAAAACCCTTATAACTACTAAACGTATTATCACTAGAATCCTTAATCCATCTAAAACCTAATGAACATAAACCCTAACTAACCCATTATATCCAACCCTTCAATAATAATAATAACAATAATAATAATAATAATAACAACAACAATAACAATAACAATAACAATAACAACAATAACAATAACAATATATATTTTAAGTTCATGTCCAAGCCAAACATCAAATTGGTGTATGAGATACTCTTGTTTAGTGGGACAAGGTACCCCCTTAGTGCAGTGTTTTCATTGCTAAAATCTATGGACATGTACATATCATACCCCCCTCTGGATTTGGAGATGTGACCTCCTAGAAGGAAACACATGATATTAAAATTTAGGCCCACTCAGGTTGTACTCCTATGACCATTAACAAGTATACTAATCTAGGTGGATATCGGTGGCCACCCACCTTCTCCAACTGGCCCAAAACATGTTTTTGGCAATTTTGGTAATTTACTATTTTTAGCAATTTTTAACTTTCGGGGGCATTTTGAGGCCCTAAACGATGTTTTTTGATCTAGGTGGATATCAGTGGCCACCCACCTTCTCTAACTGGCCCAAAACATGTTTTTGGCAATTTTGTTAATTTACTATTTTTAGCAGTTTTGAACTTTCGGAGCCATTTTGAGGCCCTAAACAATGTTTTTTGAGAAAACAGGGAGCAACATGGATTGTAGATCGATGTTTCTAACCCAAAAGTTGTATTTCTCGGATAGATATTTCCAACGAGCTATCGATCGCCCCATACGAAGATCGTATGCAAAAGTTACACCCCTAGGAAGTTGACGTATCAACTATCCCCATCGGGGCCCACAAACCTTTTGGATTTTCATCTTACGAGGTTAGGGTTTGGGATTTTATTTATGTTAAAAATGCCCTTAGAGCCTCATTGTAATAATATTCTTATGGATGCAAGTAGCGATCACATCTCTTCTCAGATATAAGCTGCCACCATTCTAGCGAGTCTTTCACTCTATATTTTACAGTCTCTGTACATTTATTTCATCAATAGAAATCATGTATTACTGTATATCTACGACTCTTGTTATTTCAGCTATATCTTTTTTATATTGTTGTCTCTCTTGCAATATCTCTAAATATTTATGTGTTATATATCCACTCTCATTTCGTGCCGAAAATAATCCGGATCAATGGTATCAGAGCAGGCTTCTCTTGATCGTTTTTAGTGCATGTCCCTGACGAGGTTTGAGTATAGAAAGTTTGGTCTGAAGCTTGTCTCTCTTAAGTAAAATCACTCTCATCACCCAAGAAACCTTCAATGGCGGAAGAAAATAAAAATGACGGAGAAGATGATCCTATTAGTCTGTTGCTTGAGCAAGCTCTCACGCGGCAGAGGGACGAAATGATGGAGAATTTTTCCCACATCCTTCAACGCCTCCCGATAGCATTGGGCACATCTTCATCAAGCGGCCAATTTGGAGGCACCTCGCCTTTCAAGGTACAGGTTAATTTTGATATTTCCGTATTTGAAGGTCAAATAGATGTAGATTCCCTAGATAAATGGTTAAATCTGCTAGAAGGTTATTTTTTTGTTCATAATTTTTCCAAAAAGGAAAAGATCACCTTTTCACTCCTTAAGGATCTCCCCCATGTAAAAAATTAGTGGGAAACTTACTGGGAGAAAAGTTCCACAGAGGAGTCTAGAATATATGGGGCCGATCCCACTTGGGATTTTTTTGTGGATGCGGTAAAGAAACAATATTACCATGTTGGCAACTATGAGGAATAGTACATGAGATGGACCACACTATGACAAGAGAGGGGCCAAGTAGTTCTAGAGTTCACCAATACCTTCCATACCTTATGCACCAAGCTAGGTATCAAAGACTCCGAACGACATTTGGATCTGAAATACCATGGGGCTCTACACGGACACATCCAAACTGAAATGGATTTTCTAGACATCTCATCACTCGGTGTTGCTTATCGATATGTTGTTAAAATAGAGTAGAAATTTAAGCACTAGAAAAAATGGGAGTTTGGGACTACAAATCCACAACAACCAAAGTATGAAAAAGATGGCCCTAACAAATAGTCTCTCGAAAACCAGTCCAAGCCACGGGAAAAGAAGGGTCATGGGAAGACAAGGAAGGACATTGGAAAATGGTGTAATTTCCACAAAATCCCCTGGCACAACACCGATGAATGTCTCTCAAAAAATTCATTAGTGACTGAGATCAAAGACAAGGATCCAAACCCTGATTCAGAATTTGATTATGAAAATACTGGTAAAAGATAGATCATTGACGCAGACCCCACTGCTACTGTAGCGACCACAACAATTCAACCAGAAGAACCAACAGATTCATAAGAGGGGGGGAACCTTTTTCATTCACAGATGTAGGTGAAGGGGACCCCACTGCATTTTATTTTTGATAGCAGAAGCTAGAAGAACCTCATCTCAACATAGGTCATCAAACAGTTGAGATTGTTGACAACACCACACCCGCAACCATACAACATTGGGTGGCTTTGGCAAGGACGAGATCTTTGTGTCAGCCAGTAGTGTCGATTGTCATATGGCATCCAACCCTTCAAGGATGAGGTATTATATGATGTTTCCCCACTGGATGTTTGTGATGTTCTCTTGGGCCAGCCATATATGTGGAAACACCATGCTATTTATGACTCGCGACCTCGTAGTGTCATTGTTACTCTAGGGGTTCATCTCTACAGAATACTAGAGGTAGTTCCAACTACTGCCCCACCTAAACAGTGCCACAAGTTAGTATCTCATACTACAAAATTCATTTTCTCCACAATCTATTCAAAAGGGGAACAAAAGGATACTGCAACCACCACAACTTCGGGCCAAGCATCTTTTATCCAACATAAGCAGGTCGACAAGGTTGCAACAAAGCACAAATATTTCTTCTGCACAGAATCATCTAAAATAGCTAGACTAGTTAAAAAGTTCCAAACCTTCCAACCAAAGGTTCGTGATAGACTTCAACAAGCTAAGCAATGCCACTTCTCTAGCAAGGCAAGCAGATCACCAATATTTAGATTTAGCAATCACTTTCCCCTCTCCCCCAGGAAATCAATGCAATGGAGACCATTGCTTCCTAAGGAGGGAGGATTGATCCAGGTGGATATTGGTGGCCACCCACCTTCTCCAACTATCCCAAAACATGTTTTTGGCAATTTTGGTAATTTACTATTTTTAGCAGTTTTGAACTTCCGGTGCCATTTTGAGGCCCTAAATGATGTTTTTTGAGAAAACGGGGAGCAACATTGATCGTAGATCAATGTTTCTCACCCAAAAGTTGTAATTCTCGGATAGATATTTCCAACGAGCTATCGAGTGCCCCAAACAAAGATTGTATGCAAAAGTTACACCCCTGGGAAGTTGACGTATCAACTACCCCCATCGGGGCCCACAAACCTTTTGCTTTCCATCTTCTGGGGTTAGGGTTTTGGATTTTACTTATGTTAAAAAGGCCCTTAGAGCCTCATTGTAATAATCTTCTCATGAATACGAGTAGCCGTCACATCTCTTCTCAGAGATAAGCTGCTACCATTCTAGCGAGTCTTTCACTTTGTATTTTACAGTCTCTGTAAATTTATTTCATGAATAGAAATCGTGTATTACTGTATATCTGTGACTGTTGTTGTTTCCGCTATATCTTTGTTATATTGTTGTCTCTCGTGCAATATCTCTAAATATTTATGTGTTATATCTCCGCTCTCATTTTGTGCCGAAAAAAATCCGGATCATATACACACTATAACCAGTACAACCTATAACTCTTAACCCCTATAATGAACATTTATCACAATCACTATAACTAGTAACAAATTTAATTCATAACCTCTATAATACCTTACCCATATGATTCTTAATCCTTATAATTTCCATAATCATGTAAATACCAATTACCATGACTCCTAAGACATTTAACCCATAACTCATTTAAAACATGACCATTATGATCATTATCACCCTCTACTCTTAACCTTGATCACCCTTAACCCTTAAACCAGTAACCCATATAACCCAACACCTAGCCACTAACAACTATAAATACGAAACCCTAATTGATAACAATAATAATCAATATTTCCCTTAATCTATAACCAATATAGTCTCTAACTAGCCCTAATATCCCATGTCACCCTTCACTAATATAAACATTAATGAACCCCTATAACCCCCTACCCTTATAACACTTATAACCCCAACCAACTTCCATAAACCCTAGAACCAACATAAACCCCAAACCCTAATCATAATCTCGTATAACTCTTATAACCTAACCTCTAATAGGTATAGTTTCTAACCCCTAACTCCTACCTAACCCTTAAAATGTAAAACTTCTAATGCTTTCAAAGTGAAGTTTGTATTTCTTGTAATTATTAAACGTTATATTTTTGAATCCCTAACACTCCCAACCCATGAAATCCATGTGTCTTCAACCTTATAACCTTAATCCAATTAACTGCAAAATCATATAACCCCTGATATCTAACCCTAACACATATAAATCATAACTACAAATACCATTAAGCACTACCCCCATGACACCTAACTACTAACCCCTAATCATTATCCCTTATAACTATTATAGGCCCCAACTTCTAATAGGCATGATTCCTAACTCCTAAGTCCTACCTAACCCTTAACATGTATAACTTGTAACCCTTATAAACTCAAAATTCTATCTCTTGTAATGATTACAACTTATAATTTATAAGCCCTGACACTCCCAACCCATGTAATCCATGTCTCTTCAACCTTATAACATTAATGCAATAAAATCCAAAATCCTATAACCCCTAATATCTAACCCTAACACATAACTTATAACTATAAAGTCCATTAGCCACTACCCCTATGATCCCTAACCACTAACCCCTAACACCTGTCACCCCTAACCCTTAACATGTGTAACCATAACATACAACCCTCATAACCCCTAAATCCTAAAAATTAACACTTAAATCCCATAAATTTAAGATCTTTATAACCTCACGCCCTTTAACACTTATAACCAGTAGCCCCTATAAATACCAACCCATATAACCTCCAAAAATTCTATTAACTAAAAACTATTTTGTATATCTTCATAACCCTTGATTCTTATAACATTCACCACCCAAACCATTATCCACTATAACCATTAATTTCCTTGAAAGTATTGTAACTCTTATCCCATATGACTCATATCACCACTAACTAGTATAACTATTAATTAACTCTTATAGCCACAAATAATTATAATTGTAAAACCCATAACACTTCTAATGCTTAAATTTTGTAATGCCTAAGCCCTAATGTTTTTAACCATTAACCCATAAAACTTCTATTTCCACAAAATTTCATGGCAATATCGACGAAAATCCCACCCTATTTAAAAAAAAGATGAACATAATGGAAATGTGGAAACATTTCGTGGAATAATCCACCCATATGTAGTAGTGATTTCCCTGAGTTCTTTGGTGCCCCGGATGGTGCAACCGCCGAGGCATGGTTGGAGAATATGGATATGTGATTCTCACTTCAAGACTATACCTCCAACATGAAGGTCTGCATTGTAGTATTTCAACTGAAAGGGAGAGCTCTTCTCTAGTTGAAGATGCTACTACCTCAATTGAACATGGCCGTTGAAGGCATTTCATGGGAATTGTTCGAGGAACGGTTTAGGGGGAGTTACCTCTCTGAGGAATTCATTGAGCGTCATCTCAACGATTTCAATTCCTTGCGACAGGGAGGTTGTACGTTGCCCTAGTATGAGGCTTGTTTCATGGTGCTACTTCGATATGCTCTGCACCTAAGTACCAATAAAATTAATGTCAATAAGATCATGTTTGGCCTTTATGTCATCATTCGTGAAAAGTTGAGGATTGTGATGCCTCAAACCTTGCATGATGTTTTCCAGAAGGGCCTCATAGCAAAGGAGGGGCTCATCACTGGGGGCTAGAGCAGGACTCCAACAATATCGATAGGACCAGATACATCTGGTGCAAAGATGCATCAGACACCAGGTAGGAATGCACCAGGGTATCGAGTCACTCTGAGAGGACCCACCTTTAGTACACCTCGACAACCAGTGTCTCAACAACAGATTCCTTATATAGGACCACAACACGAGCAACAATATTGACCGAAGTAGCAACAATTTAGGCATGTTCAATAGAATATACCAGGTTTCAAGGCTGGTGGGCCGTCAACTTCTACTTCAGGTACCAGGAGTACTGGACGGAAGAAAGGGTGTTGAACATTTGGAGAGACACATTACCAGCATGACTACCCAATTGAGAGGATGAGAGCTTCTGGATCAGCCAGACCCACTACAATGGGAGATTTGGCCAAGGCCCATCGGATTCATGCAACAATGAATAACCGCCAGGCAGAGCACTATTCCACTGTGCTTGAGATGTCAGGTATTTTCGTTGACTAGAACCTTAGTATTTTGATAGATGCAGGTTTTACAAAGAGTTTTAATTTTGGTGCAACACTAAAAATAATTAAGGTAAAGGTAGTCGAACAAGATGAGTTTATCTTTGTAGAAATGGCTTCAAGAGCCAAATAGAAGGTTGTAGGGAAGGTTAATGGATGTAACCTTAACCTGGGATATTTTTTCACAAGGGACAACCTGTACGTGATGAACTTAGGGTCTTATGACGTCATGATATGTATGCACTGGTTGGAATCGCATGAGGTGATACTCAACTATAAGATGAAATGATTGAGCTTGGTCAATGTTGAGGGAGAGAGACACGTGACTCTAGATCAAAACCAGGGAGTTCCCCTAATGTTCATCTCTTCCTTATAGCTACAAAAGAGCATGCACAAGGGATGCCAACTATACGTGATCCTTGCATTAAACAAAAAGTGTGTGGCAGAAGGACTGGAAAAAATTATGGTAGTACGAGAGTTTGTCGATGTATTCCCATAGGAGTTACTAGGGTTGTCTCCTGAAAGGTAATTGTAATTTACCATAGACCTAAAATCGAGAACTGAACCGAGAGAAAGAACACGTTATCGTATGTCAACCCTGGAGTTACAGGAGTTGAAAATGAATATGAAGGATTTGCTAGACCTAGGACTTATATGTCCAAGTGTGTGACCGTGGGGTGCACCTATTAATTTCATATAGAAGAAGGATGAGATGTGGAGAATCTTCATTGACTACCGTTAGTTGAACAAGGAAACGATCAAGAATCAATATCTGTTGCAAATGATTCATGATATGTTTGATCGGATGAAAGGTGCGACAATGTTTTCAAAGATTGACTTGAGATAAGGGTATCACCAATTGTGGATCAAGAGGGATGACATCCCTAAGACCTCCTTTAAGAAAAATTTTGCACATTACGAGTTTACTGTTTTACCGTTTGGACTGACGAACACCCCATAGGTATTTATGAGTTTGATGATAGGGTTGTTCTATGAATACTTGGACAAGTTCATCTAAGTATCCATTGACGATATTTTGACATATTCTTGGATCATGGAGGAACATGATGAGCACTTGATATTGGTACTACAATGTCTATGAGAGTACAAATTGTTTGGGAAACTATCTAAATGCTCATTTTATCAATCGAAGATTCATTACTTAGGGAATGTCATCTCTGGGGAAGGTATCATTGTGGATCTAGCAAAGGTCGAGGCTATTATGTAATAGACTGTGTTGACGAATGTTCTAGAAGTGTGCAAGTTCATGGTTTTAGGGGGATACTATCGATGGTTCGCCGAGGGTGTTTCAAGGATAGAAAATCTGATTACAGAATCCCATAAGAAGAACAATAAGTTTGTTTGGACAGAGAAATGCATGGAAGAATTTTGGAGGTTCAAGGTGTTTTTGTAAACAACACCAATACTTAATTTCCCTGACATGGACAAGGATTTCATTGTATGAATTGATGCATTGAAGAAAGGATTAGGCGAAGAATTTTTGCAAGACGGTCGAGTGATCGCTTACATATCGAGAAAGTTGAGAAGGCGTGAAGAGAACTATGTGACGCATGATTTGCAGTTGTTATCCATTATTTATGCCTTGATATTGTGGAGACACTACCTTATTGGATGAAAATTGAAGCTAAAAACGAACCACTATGGTTTACAACACATCTTTACGCAAATCTACTTGAACACGCAATAAAGGAATTGGTCGAAATTGCTTAGCGAGTACGATTTTCATATTCCTTACATAAAAGGAAAAGTGAACAAAGTGGTTGATGCGTTGAGTCAGAGACCACACATTTTTTCGATGATTCCTCTTAAGACGAATCTACGTGAAAATATTCTAAATTTACAGTGTGACGATGACTGGTACAAAGAGGTCAAGGATTTTATCAGAAAAAACACAATGATGGTACAAAAATTTGAGGGATTTACTATGGACAACGACGAATTATTGATATCTAAAAATTGAAATTATGTACCGCCCAATGACGAGTTGTGGAGTTTTATCCTAAACAAGGCTCATAGATCAGTGTGCGTGGCTCATCTAGGAGTCAAAAAGATGAGAGAAGACCTTAAACCATTATTCTTCCTAAAAGCAATGAAGGTAGACATAGTCAATTCAGAAAAAAGATGTCTAGAATGTCAACAGGTGAAGGCTGAACATAAACATTTGAAAATATTACTACAACCACATGCTATTTCATAATCGAAATGGGAAGTCATTTTGATGGATTTCATTGTTGTGTTTCCACTGACGAAAATAAGACACAACTCGATTTTTGTAGTAGTCAACACTTTGATCAAAAGTGCTCATTTTATTTTTGTGCGTACGACGTATCAAGCACATGACATAGCTAGATTTTTAATCAGTGATATTGTGAGGCTGCATCGTGTGCCTAAGAGGATTATATCCGACAGAGGATCGATGTTTACAAGATGATTTTGGAATAGTTTCCAAGAGGCCGTGTGAACCCAACTTAACTTTCGTACTATGTGTCACTTGGAGACAGACAGACAGGCTGAACGAACAAACCAAATCTTGGAGGATATGTTGCGTATGTACATGATAGACCAACATAAGCATTGGGAAGAATTATTGCCACTGGTAGAATCTGCATATAACATTAGTTATCAAAGAACCATTAACATGGCACCTTTCGAGTTTCTTTACGGGTGACCGTGTCAGATGGATTTGAGTTAAGATTGACTTGAGGATAGGGTCCCGCTGGGACCGTAAGCGATCCAAGAGATGGAATATCAAATGAAAAAAATAAGACATGGATAAAGAAAGAAAAGGATCAATACAAGAGTTATGTCGATCTGCATCATTTCGAGCGTAGTTATGAAGTTGGTGATTGAGTCTTCTTGCGAGTATAACTTCATAAGAGTTAGATCAAATTTGGAAAGGGTGGTAAAATATCTCATAGGTTCATGGGACCCTTCTAGATTGTGGAAAAAAAGGGGCCCGTGGCCTATCCACTAGCATTTCCTGATTCTTTGAGGCATATGCACGATGTTTTTCATGTATCTGTTTTGAGATATTATGTTAGTTATCCTACACATGTTATTGACATGAGTTCCTTGGAGGTATCAAATGAGGGTGCACTCATGGTGGTGCCAATATGCGTCATGGACCATTGCATTCAAAAACTACTACATTGAAAAATATATTAGGTCAAGGTCCAGTGGGACAACTATAGTATGCACTCAATGACCTGGGAGGATGCATATGATATTAGTTAGCAGTTTCCATTTTTGTTTGATAGCTAGACATATGATATTGTGATACACTTTATTTTGTCCCTTACATACTGTGAAACTTCAGGACGAAGTTTAAAACAAGAGGGGGTGTATGTCACATCCCTCCCTTGTGTGCACTAAGAAAACTTGTTCTTTGAGGAAACTTCCATGCAAGTGATCTGGTTCTTTATATGACTGGTTGTTTTGATTATGATTATCAGATATTGTGGAGCTAATGATATTTTATTTTTTCTATATTTATATCGACATGTGCTATTTGACTGAGTTCTCCTAAGTGCACAGGACTCTGGACGTTAGAGGATGCCAATAACATCGATGGATCTCCTTGGACTCTGGATCGAGTTAAGGAGTTCATTGTTATGGTTTGATTGTCTTTGATATTATAGATGTGATGTATGAATAGATATTATGATGTTGATTATTATAGCTAACATGTTTCGTTCATGGATACAGGATCATGATATATTTCCAACCAGAATCACATTTAGAGTAAAGGGGTCATGCACACAAACCAGAGACATTGAGGGAGAGGTGTGGCAACATCCCTACCGCAGTCTACTAGAACTCTCGTCGTGGATCGAACTATAGGTTAACAATTACCTGGTTCGAGAGATCCACGATTTCGTGAGGGAAGAATGTGATAGTTTGTCACGATGATTCTAAAGGGCATGCAATAAGGAAGGGTCCTTATCCTTAGAGGCCCTTAGTCTCCCACAAGATCACCTAACAGAGTATTGACTCTAGGGGTTTGACATCTACCAAATTCATTCAATAGGAGTGTGGCACCCTTGGAGCACGTAGTGAGTCTTGAAGGCCACGTCGTGAAAATAAAATGGAAAGAGGTGAGTGGAACCTTTAGAGCATGTAGTGCGTCCTGAAGGGCATGTCCCGGTTTTAACTCATGTCAGTTAATAAACCTAGTACCTAGAAAACTATGCCTCATTAGGACCTGATCAGACTTAAAATAAATGATGGTATGAGTAAAGTTTAATAACTAATTTTCCCTTAAAAACGGTTTCCCAACGTAGTGAAATTAAAACCTAGGTCTAAATAGAATAGGTGAACAAAGAAAAACTAAATAGACATGTAACAAGAAGGGGGTAAAGAAAATTCAAACATTATTTATTAAAGTAAAAATTATGATGGAGGATTAAATTATTAAAAGGGTAAATGGTTGTTTTGTCTAAACTTGCTAATTATGAACTTAGTTAAAAATAAAAAGGGGAAACTTAAAGAAAAAGGGAAATTCTAGCTTAGTAGGGAATCTAGTATTTAAAACTTTCTATTTTTGAACTCAACTAGGATTTCAGTAAGGCATAATTCATTTAAGAAATGTAAGTGAAAAAAGGGAAATTGAGGAGAATTTTTAGGAACGATTTTAGGTGGGAGAGGGAGATAGGAAAAATTAATTGATTAATAAATTGATTTTCTGGTGCATCTAAGGGATCATGTGATATGTGTACGGGGGAGGTTTGTCCTAATTAAATTTAATAAAAAGAATCTAATGAGGGTTTGGGAAACTAATCACTAAAAAAACTCAATAAAAACTATGGTGGAGGAGGAGTACGGATCACATCTTCTATGCATAAGATGACGCTGTCATAATTTATCTTGATTGAACTTTTCTTGTGGGAGTTGGGGATACCTAGCTCAGATAATGAGTGGGAGCTCGACATTTCGAGGTGAGCTGAGAATATCACATTCTCTCGTATTGTGTGTGTCGCCCCTTTGCATATTGATGTAAGTTTTAAACCTGCGAAGTAAATAAATGCATATAGATTCTTAAGCAATACATAAATTAATCAATGGCTCATACACAGAGTACACAGAGATTTTTACCGGAAACCCTCAACTGGGAAAACCTTTCTTATTTTCATTATATCGAATTTCACCATTCGTCATACAATATATAAATTTTTTTTAGGTATTCCATAGATACCAAAACCCTAATCCCTTAATCCAGGATTAATTTACAAATCAGCTAAAAATAGCAAAATCCGCTAAAAATAGCAAAAACTGCCCAAAAAAAAAAAAATTTGGGGCGCTGCCCCGAACGCTGCACGTAACCAGGGGGGGCATACCTTCCCCCCCATGGGACCCCCTAGGAAAGCTCCCGACGCACACGACAGAGCTCTAGGTGAAGGGATCGTTAGATGTAGTTGTCGTATCTGACGCACCTACACACACACACATGCAAAGAATATAACACATACCCAACATTCTCTCACTTGTTGTTTTCTTTGCATCCAGGGGTCTAGGGGACTATATAGTCAACAATCCAGGGCATGAATGCCCATTTTTACTCTACACCAAGATAAATTTTCTGTGTTGACAGACTTTGTTAATGAATCTGCAACACTCTTCAAAGTGTCAACCTTTTCCAGCAACACCTTCTTTTCCTCAACCATGTCTCTCACAAAGTGATACTGAACATCAATATGCTTTGTCTTCGAATGATAAGCTAGGTTCTTTGCTAGGAATATTGCACTCTGACTGTCATAGTTTAATCTCACTGCTTGTTGTACCAACCCGATACCTGAACACAATCTTTGTAACCATACTACTTCCTTTTTTGCATGAGTGGCTGACATATATTCAACTTCTATAGTTGAGAGTGCCACTACAACCTGTATTTTTCTCATCCAACTGATTTCTCCTCCAAATAGGTTAAACACATACCCACTTGTAGATCTTCTGAGATCCAAATCTCCAACCCAGTCTGCATCAACAAAGCCATGTATGTCCACCACTCTGTCCAATCCCGGTCTTCCTTGGTAGCACAATCCATAACTCGTGGTGCCACGAAGATACCTGAAGACCCTCTTTAC
>JZKD02S0658347.1:228700-261433 GCA_000966675.3 Picea glauca
TCCAACTTGTCCCAATATTCCTTCGACATACCAGTAACTGGTGTAACAGTAGTTTGTGTACTGGTAGGTTGTGTACCAGCAGCCTGTGTACTTGTAGATGGTGTACCAGTAGGCTATGTACCAGGATCCACAACAATCCATTGTTCTTTGTCTACAAGAAGGTCCTCCATCTTGAGCTTCCATAGCTAAAAAAATTTACTGTTGAATTTCTCTATCTTGATTCTAGATGACCTCGCCATTCCTCTTACTTTACTCGAATATCCACTGAAAAATCTCCCACTAAACCCAGGTTTATCACAGACCCAAGATAAACTTGATCTATCAAGACCGAGCCAAACCCATAGCAACAAAGGTGTCCCTCTGAAGCCAAAAACATGCTTTGATACCACATGTAAGTTTTAAACCTGTGAAGTAAAGAAATGCATATAGATTCTTAATAAATACAGAAATTAATCAATGGCTCATACACAGAGTACATAGAGATTTTTACCGGAAACCCTCAACCAGGAAAACCTTTCTTACTTTCATTATATCGAATTTCACCATTCGCCATACAATATATACAATGTTTTTAGGTATTCCATAGATACCAAAACCCTAATCCCTTAATCCGGGATTAATTTACAAATCAGCTAAACATAGAAAAATCCGCTAAAAATAGCAAAAACCGGCCAAAAAAAAAACATTGGGGTGCTGCCCCGAACCCCGTCGGCCCCAGGCTACCGCCCGGTGCCGAACGCTACACCTAACCAGGGGGGGGCATACCTTCCCCCCGTAGGACCCCCCTAGGAAAGCGCCCGGTGCACATGACAGAGCTCTAGGTAAAGGGATCGTCAGATGTAGTTGTCGTATCTGACACACCCACACACACACACATGCAAAGAATATAACACATACCCAACACTCGAGGGGCTCAAGAGGAAGAAGAGTATCCCTAGCATTAGGTGGGAGGAACCGTTGAGGTCTCAACGGTTGGAAAGTCGAAGCAGGAAGGAGCATGAGCGCGAGACAGGAGAAAGGAAACCTTCGCCTTTTCTCAAGGTATTCACATATAAATTTCCCAATTTTATTTAGTTGATTGCATACTGATTTACATCTAGATGGTATGAAATTCTAGTTTCTCACTCTGTGTTCCATTGTTTTGTATGGATTTATGATTCTCCCAAGAGAGAGTTCATCCTTCTATGTTTATGGTCTCTATTGCACAAAGAGCACTCCTTGTTTAATTATATGTAGTCCAATTTCGGGTAGTGCATGAACCATCATTCATTCCAGTTGTCTTCTTTCTTTCTTGTATACTTGTGGCACAACAATAGTTGTGCTTGTAATATTATTGTCTGTGTTTTATAAACTATTGATTGTCTGTGTTTTATAAACTATTGATTGTCTGTGTTTTTATAATCCCGAGAAATTTGATTTTAGAAATCTTACCTGCATTTTATAAATGATTGAACTGTGTTATTATAAACCTTGCCTGCGTTATTTTTTCATATATCCTTGAATTATGATTAAAGGATGGGTCATGATTCATTTTCATACCTGGATGTATTATGCTTTTATAATCCTTCTATTGTGATTTAAAATTCGAGATTGTGTATTATTTGTTCCCTAGATTTATTGCCTTGAATTTCATGGCCAATACCTTATAAACAAACGAGTGAAGGGGATTTAAATTTGTGATTGTGTATTGTTTTTATGTGGAATCATTACCTCGTCTTTTTGTGGCTTGTACCTTAGCTTTGGATTGTGTGATCGGGGGTTTTAATTATTGATTGTGTCTTTTTTTTGTGTAATATTTGAATGTACTTGTCCCCACAAGGGGAGATGTGTTGTTCCCTATGTCCTTGTTGTTTTCTCAGTGATTCAATCGTTTCCTTCATTGTCATTCCACCTAGAATCGGCTTAATTTGATTGTGATTTATTACCCGAGGGCAGTAGCGATTTTGGGAGTAATGATAATTGTTGTCATTGACATGGTCGACAAAGAACGTAAGGGTTGTAGTTTTTTCGTAGTGAGTGTATGTGAGGTGACTTAATCACTTTAACAATTTTGTTGTTTTGAAATGGAGTTTTATTCCTAGTTTTTTTATTTTGGATTATTACAATTTTTTAAGCTATCTTTCCTTACCTTATACTAGTTAACTAAATCGAGATTATATTTTACTTAGGGACTGGCGGAATGGAAACAACATGGGAATCTGTGTTAATTGATTTTATTCTTTTATTTTTAGAACAACGCAATGTGGGAACCGACGAATTTATAACCACGCCATATAATGGCAGTGTAATTTATTTCTTTTAAGAGTTCCAGGCGAATTTCTAACAACACCACATAATGGCATTTTAATTTATAATTTTTTTGTTTATTGTTTAGAAGAGCGTCATAGAGTAGGAACAACTGAATGGTTGTCTAAATTACAATTGGCCTTTAATATTTGATGGTTTCATAGAAACACATCATTTTATGAACATGTCGAAGGAATATATATTATAAGAGAATATAATAGTTTTATAATGGTTTATAAAGGGCCGCAATTCAAAGAACATGGGAATGGCAGTGAAGATTGTAGTTTCCTTTAATGGATTTTGTGTTGTTTTTATAACTGACACTAATCTAGTTAAGCCTTGTTATATTTTAAGAAAATCACTTATATATTTTATATTTTTGGAAAAGCATGGTTACATTTTCTAAATTAATAAAAACATGGTTACATTTTCAAAACCAACAAGTTACCCTAAGGTTCATCTCTTCCTTGTAGCTACAAAAGAGCATGCACAAGGGATGTCAACTATACGCGATCCTTGCATTAAACAAAAAGTGTGTGGAAGAAGGATTGGTAAACATTATGGTAGTACGAGAGTTTGTGGATGTCTCCCCATAGGATTTACTAGGGTTGTCGCCTGAAAGGTAATTTTAATTTACCATATACCTAAAATCGAGAACCAAATCGAGAGAAAGAACACCTTATCGGATGTCGACCCTAGAGTTACAAGAGTTGAAAATGAAATTGAATGATTTGGTAGAACTAGGACTTATATGTGCAAGTGTGTGACCGTGGGGTGCACCTGTTATTTTCATATGGAAGAAGGATGAGTTGTGGAGAATCTTCATTGAATATCATCAATTGAACAAGGAAATGATCAAGAATCGATATATGTTGCAAAGGATTCATGATATGTTTGATCGGATGAAAGGAACGATAGTGTTTTCAAAGATAGACTTGAGATAAGGGTCTCACCGATTGTGGATCAAGGGGGATGACATCCCTCAGACCTCCTTTAAGACAAAGTTTACACATTACAAGTTTACAGTTTTACTGTTTGGACTGACGAACGCCCCATAGGTATTTATGAGTTTGATGAAAGGGGTGTTCTGTGAACACTTGGACAAGTTAATCTAAGTATCCATTGATGATATTTTGATATATTCTTGGATGATGGAGGAACATGATGAGCACTTGATCTTGGTACTACAATGTCTATGAGAGAACGAATTGTTTGGGAAACTATCTAAATGCTTGTTTTATCAATCGAAGATTCATTACTTAGGGAATGTCATCTCTGGGGAAGGTATCATTGTGGATCCAGCAAAGGTCGAGGCTATTATGTAATAGACTGCGTTGACGAATGTCATAGAAGTGTGCAACTTCATGGTTTTAGGGGGATACTATCGACAGTTCGTCGAGGGTGTTTCAAGGGTAGAAAATCTGATTATAGAATCACATAAGAAGAACAATAAGTTTGTTTGGACAAAGAAATGCGTGGAAGAATTTTGGAGGCTCAAGGTGTTGCTGGAAAAAACACCGATACTAAAGGTCCCTGACATGGACAAGGATTTGATTGTATGCATTGATGCATCCAAGGAAGGATTAGGTAGAGACTTTTTACAAGACGGTCGAGTGATCACTTACATATCGAGAAAGTTGAGAAGGCATAAGGAGAACTATGTGATACATGATTTGGAGTTGTTATCCATTGTTTATGCCTTGATATTGTGGAAACACTACCTTATTGGATGAAAATTCAAACTAAAAATGAACCACTATGGTTTACAGCACATCTTTACTCAAATATACTTGAAAACGCAACAAAGGCATGGTCAAAATTGCTTAGCGAGTATGTTTTTCATATTACTTACATAAAAGGAAAAATGAACAAAGTGGTTGATGCGTTGAGTCAGAGACCACACATTTTTTCGATGATGCCTCTTCAGACGAATCTACGTGAAAATATTCTAAATTTACAGCGCGACGATGAATGGTACAAAGAGGTCAAGGATTTTATCAGAAAAAACACAATGATGGTAAAAAAATTTGAGGGATTTAATATGGACAACGATGAATTATTGATATTTAAGAATTGAATTTACATACCGCCCAACGACGAGTTGAGGAGTTTAATCCTAAACAAGGCTCATAGAGCACTGTGCGTGGCTCATTTAGTAGTCACAAAGATGAGAGAAGACCTTAAACCATTATTCTTCTTGAAAGGAATGAAGGCAGACATAGTCAATTCATAAAAAAGATGTCTGGAATGTCAACAGGTGAAGGCTGAACATAAACATCTGACAAGATTACTACAACCACATGCTATTCCATAATCGAAATGGGAATTCATTTCGATGGATTTCATTGTTGGGTTTCCACTGACAATAAGAAGACACGACTCGATTTTTGTAGTAGTCGACACTCTGATCAAGAGTGTTCATTTTTTTTTTTCGTACGATGTATCAGGCACATGACATAGCTAGATTTTTCATCAGTGATATTGTGAGGCTGCATGGCGTGCCTAAGAGGATTATATCCGACAGAGGATCGGTGTTTACAAGATGATTTTTGAATAGTTTCCAAGAGGCCGTGTGAACCCAACTTAACTTTCGTACTGTGTGTCACTTGGAGACAGACGGACAGGCTGAATGAACAAACCAAATCTTGGAGGATATGTTGCGTATGTACGTGATAGACCAACAAAAGTATTGGGAAGAATTATTGCTACTGGTAGAATTTGCATATAACATTAGTTATCAATGCACCATTAAGATGACACCTTTCGAGTTTCTTTACGGGAGACCGTGTCAGATGGATTTGAGTTGGGATTGACTTGAGTATAGGGTCCCGGTGGGACTGTAAGCGATCCAAGAGATGGAATATCAAATGAAAAAAATAAGACAGAGGATAAAGAAAGTGCAGGATTGATACAAGAGTTATGTCGATCTGCATCATGTTGACCGTAGTTATGAATTTGGTGATTGAGTCTTCTTGTGAGTATAACTGCATAAGAGTTCGATCAAATTTTGAAAGGGTGCTAAAATCTCTCGTAGGTTCGTGAGACCCTTCGAGATTGTGTAAAACAAGGGGCCCGTGGCCTATCCACTAGCATTTCTTGATTCTTTGAGGCATATGAACAATGTTTTTCATGTATCTGTTTTGAGATATTATGTTAGTTATCCTACACATGTTATTGACATGAGTTCCTTGCAAGTATCAAACGAGGGTGCATTCATGGTGGAGCCAATCTGCATCATGGATCATCGCATTCAACAACTACTACAATGAAAAATAGATTAGGTCAAGGTCCAGTGGGACAACTATAGTATGCACTCAATGACCTGGGAGGATGCATATGATATGAGTCAGCAGTTTCCATTTTTGCTTGATAGCTAGACATATGATATTGTGATACACTTTATTTTGTCCCTTCCATACTGTGAAACTTCAGGACGAAGTTTAAAACAAGAGGGGGTGTATGTAACATCCCTCCCTTGTGCGCACTAAGAAAACTTATTCTTTGAGGACACTTGTATGTAAGTGATCTAGTTCCTTATATGATTGGTTGTTTTGATTATGATTATCAGATATTGTGAAGCTAATGATATTTTATTTTTGCTATATTTACATCGACATGTGCTATTTGACTGAGTTCTCCTAAGTGTGTAGGACTCTGGACGTTAGAGGATGCCAATAGAATCAATGGATCTCCTTAGATTCTGGATCGATTTAGGGAGTTCATTGTTATGGTTTGATTGTCTTTGATATTATAGATGCGATGTATGACTAGATATTATGATGTTGATTATTATAGCTAACATGTTTCGTTCATGGATACAGGATCATGATATATTTCCAACCAGAATCACATTTAGAGTTAAGGGGTCATGCACGACAACTAGAGACATTGAGGGAGAGGTGTGGAAGCATTTACTCTCATCGTGGCTCGAACTATAGGTTAACGATTACCTGGTTCGGGAGATCCACGATTTCATGAGGGAAGACTGTGATAGTTTTTCACGATGATTCTAAAGGGTGTGCAATAAGGAAGGGTCCTTATCCTTAGAGGCCCTTAGTCTCCCACAAGATCACCTAATAGAGTATTGACTCCAGGGGTTTGACATCTACCAAATTCATTTAATAAGAGTGTGGCACCTTTGGAGCACGTAGTGAGTCTTGAAGGAAACGTCGTGCAAATAAAATGGAAAGAGGCGAGTGGCACCCTTGGAGCATGTAGTGTGTCCTAAAGGGCATGCCACAGTTTTAACTCATGTAAGTTAATAAACCTAGTACCTAGAAATCTATGCCTCATTAGGACCTGATCAACCTTAAAATAAATGATGGTATGAGTAAAGTTTAATAACTAATTTTTCCCTTAAAAACGGTTGCCCAACGTAGCGAAATTAAAACCTAGGTCTAAGTAGAACAGCTGAGCAAAAAGAAATAAATAGACATGTAACAAGAAGGGGGTAAAGCAAATTCAAACATTATTTATTAAAGTAAAAATTATGATGGAGGATTAAATTATTACAAGGGTAAATGGTTGTTTTTGTCTAAACTTGCTAATTATGAACGTAGTTAAAAATAAAAAGGGGAAACTTAAAGAAAAGGGGAAACTTAAAGAAAAAGGAAAATTCTAGCTTAGTAGGGAATCTAGTATTTGGAACTTTCTATTTTTGAACTCAACTAGAATTTCAGTAAGGCATAAGTCATTTAAGAAATGTAAGGGAATAAAGGGACATCGAGGAGCATTTTTAGGAACGATTTTAGGTGGGAGAGGGAAATAGGAAAAATTAATTAATTAATAAATTGATTTTTTGGTGCAACTAAGGGATCAGGTGATATGTGTACGGGGGAGGTTTGTCCTAATTAAATTTAATAAAAAGAATCTAATGAGGGTTTCATAAACTAATCACTAAAAAAATTCAATAAAAACTATGACGGAGGAGGAGTACGGATCACGACTTCTATGCGTAAGGTGACGTTGTTAGAATTTATCTTGATTGAACTTTTTTTGTGGGAGTTGGGGATACCCAGCTCGGACAACAAGTGGGAGCTCGACCTTCCGAGGTGAGATGGGAATATCACATTCTCTCGTATTGTGTGTTTCGCCCCTTTGCAACTCGAGGGGCTCAAGAGGAAGAAGAGTAGCCCTAACATTGTGTGGGAGGAACTGGTGAGGTGTCAACGGTTGGAAAGTCGAAGCAGGAAGGAGCGTAAGCACGAGATAGGAGAAAGGAAACCTTCTCCGTTTCTCAAGGTATACACATATAAATTTCCCAATTTTATTTTGTTGATTGCATGCTGATTTACATCTATATGGTATGCAATTCTGGTTTCTCACTCTGTGCTCCATTGTTTTGTATGGATTTATGATTCTCCCAAGAGAGAGTTCATCCTTCTATGTTTATGGTCTCTTTTTCACAAAGAGCACTCCTTTAATTATATGTAGTCCAATTTTGGGTAGCGCATGAACCATCATTCATTCCATTTGTCTTCTTTCTTTCTTGTATACTTGTGGCACAATGATAGTTGTGCCTGTAATATTATTGTCTCCGTTTTATGAACTATTGATTGTCTGTGTTTTTATAATCCCTAGAACTTTGATTTTAGAAACCTTACGTGTGTTTTATAAACGATTGAATTGTGTTATTATAAACCTTTCCTATGTTTTTTTTTCATATATCCTTGAATTGTGATTAAAGGATGGGTCGTGATTCATTTTCATACGTGGAAGTATAATGTTTTTATAATCCTTTTATTGTGATTTAAAATTTGGGACTGTGTATTATTTGTTCCCTAGATTTATTGCCTTGAATTTCATGGCCAATACCTTAGCAACGAACGAGTGAAGGGTATTTAAATTCATGATTGTGTATTGTTTTTACGTGGAATCATTACCTCGTCTTTTTGTGGCCTGTACCTTAGCTTTGGATTGCGTGATTGGGGGTTTTAATTATTGATTGTGTCTTTTTTTTGTGTAATATTTGAATGTACTTGTCCCCACAAGGGGAGATGTGTTGTTCTGTATGTCCTTGTTGTTTTCTCAGTGATTCAATCATTTCCTTCATTGTCATTCCACCTAGAATCGGCTTAATTTGATTGTGATTTATTACCCGAGGGAAGTAGCGATTATGGGAGTAATGATAATTACTGTCATTGACGTGGTCGACAGAGAACGTAAGGGTTGTAGTTTTCTGGCAGTGAGTGTATGCGAGGCGACTTAATCACTTTCCCAGTTTTGTTGTTTTGAAATGGAGTTTTATTCCTAGTTTTTTTATTTTGGATTATTACAATTTTTTAAGCTATCTTTCCTTACCTTATACTGGTTAACTAAATTGAGATTATATTTTACTTAGGGACTGGTGGAATGAAAACAACGTGGGAATCTATGCTAATTGATTTTATTCTTTGATTGTTAGAACAACGCAATGTGGGAACCGACGAATTTATAACCACGCCATATAATGGCAGTGTAATTTATGTCTTTTAACAGTTCCAGGCAAATTTCTAACAGCGCCACATAATGGCATTTTAATTTATAATTGTTTTGTTTATTGTTTAGAAGAGCACCATAGAGTAGGAACAACTGAATGGTAGTCTAAATTACAACTGGCCTTTAATATTTGATGGTTTCATAGAAACGCATCATTTTATAAACATGTAGAAGTAATATATATTATAAGAGAATATAATAGTTTTATAATGGTTTATAAAGGACCACAATTCATAGAACATGGGAATGACAGTGAAGATTGTAGTTTCCTTTAATGGATTTTGTGTTGTTTTTATAACTGACACTAAGCAAGTTAAGCCTTGTTATATTTTAAGAAAATCACTCATATATTTTATATTTTAGGAAAAGCATGGTTACATTTTCTAAATTAAGAAAAGCATAGTTATATTTTAAGTTAAGCAATGTGATATTTTAAGGAAGGCATTGTTATATGTATATGAGCACACTTTTCAAAAGAAATAATTAAATTACTTTGTTTAAGTTTATAAAACATATTTGTTTCTCTTTTTATAATGTGGTTATTGATTTTATAAACTTAATCTATGTTTGGTGTTATACTTATTTATTCGTATCTATACTAAGTTGTTTTTTCCTATTTGATATAAAGGTAATAGTTCCTCAATGTTTATAATTATGTGGATGTGTAACATAAACATTTTTTATAATGAAAAAGGGAGATAAAAGTTGGGCTATAGTTTTATAAACTACAAGTTCTTCATTTTTAACACATTCTCCTTTCACTTGCAATTTTAGAACATTATCTTTCAATTTATAAGAAATTATTGTTTGTTTTAGTTCTTTTCTTTTCCATATATAGAAATATTCAATTCGATATTTGTTCAGTGATATGTAAAAGTATTCACTGAAAATCTTGTTATAATGTAAAGAATTTTTAATGAAATAAGAAAAACATATAGAAGTTAGACTATGAGTTTGTAAACTACAAGGTTCTTCAATTTTAACACTTTATCTTTTCATTTACAACTTTGAAACATCATATTTCAGTAATAATGGATGTGATTGTCACTGGAATTCACACACGTTGGATTTTATGTTTGGTCGATGGTTTATAATTATTTTGTTTGGGCATGGGTCCCTAGTGCCTCTGTCACAATGTGCTGACGTGATACCTTATGATTGGGTCATTATGTGCGTTTATTGATAAGTGCATATGAAACCTAGCTTAGGATCATGCACCTCCCAATGTGGATGATGTTTTTTTAGGTAAGGTTGTACTCGTTTTGAAACGTTAATGTTATTGTCTGTCACTCGTCGGGAGGTTTCTAGCTACCTATGTCATTAAAGATGTTATGTTTTGATTGATTGATGTTTCATTATCTTTGTAGAGATGGTATTTATTTTTTGGAGCGGGATGTAGATGCCTCCTTGTTCTTAAGAAAAGTTTCCAGCCTTGAGATCTTAAATTGTCAAAATCGATGGGAACCTGGGCTTGAGCGTTGCTTATGTCTCCTGGAGGTCCTAACCTTGCAAGGTAGGAAGGGCAGGTAGTCATTTTTATTCTTTGTATGATTAAATGTCGTGTGTTGCTTCCTATTGCATGATGTGCTATTATGATAGGTATTTATGTTTATTGATTTGTGATTTGCATGTGTTTTGTTTGTCGTCGTGTTGCGATGTTTGAATGTGTTGTCATTATTACTTCCTAAAAAGAAAAAAAATGTAGTTGTTATGCGAGGCTTTTGGTCGTAACGACGACGTTCATTACATACACATACAATCATATAATGAATCGGATCACTTGTGTGCAAGTTTCCTAAAATAATAAGTCACATTAGGTGCATGCAAGAGAGAGATGTTAAAAATAAAATAAACTATACTTAATCTAAATCAAATTGAAAAATTAAAAAGAAACTAAAAACTAAAAATACTCTTATTCCTAATTCTACTCAATTCTACTCGAATCTGCAGGAACTAAGTATAATCATGTTTCCAATGTAACTAATCTAGTTTCATGAGTTATGCATAAAAATGTACAAAATGAATCAACAATAAAAATTGGATGGATAATAAATAATAAAAAAAAACTTAAACCTATTAGGTACATCTATTCCTAATAAGCAAAATGAAATAAACCAATTTAAAGGAAACTTACAAATATAAGATTCCTCTAAGCATATCCCAATTTTTTCTTGATATTTACAATTGAGAGCATGAGTAAACTTACCATGGAGAGCTTGATTGGGATAAAATTCAAAAGACTTAATGAGATCAAGAGAATTTGTTTTATCCCCAAATGTTTAAAAGTACCAATTTCTTCCCATGGAGGATACTCAAACATATAAAATGGGAAAGAAGAAGTGAAAATCTCAAAGGTAATTTCCATATGTACACAATCATCTAATTTACTAAACCTAAAATTAGTAAGGAAACCAATTGATCAATGATTATTTTCAATGAAATTTCCATTAGAGAAGAGTCTCAACAATTTTTTATCAAAAAAAGATTCCAATAGAATATAAGAATGCGCCTAATTAGAAACTTTAAATGAATTATGAAAATAAGGATTAAACATATAAGAAAATTCACGTACAAATTTATTTTTAGACAAAGGCAATAAAGTGAAATCTCCAGAATTTATTTGATCTATGTGTGCATCTATATGTTTTTTACTTTGTAAAGAATGTGATTCCACACCATGAAGATCAAAATAAGCATCGAATAATACTTCTTTCTCTTGCAAATCACCTAGAATATTTGAATCAACAATATCATCAAAAGAAAAAGAGAAATAAAATATTTAATTAGATATCCTGTTGAAGGTAAGTCCTCGAGATGAAATATAAAACAAAGTGCCATGATTCTAGCATAAACTTCATCAAGAAATTCATTTGCATCCATAGAAAGATCTCAAATTTGTAAACAAAATTCTTCATAAATATAATTTTGATGGGCCAACAAAAAAACCTACATAAAATGGTTCCATGAATAATAGACTTAGTTGGTAGAGATTTGTACCATTTATGAATCCATCCTCGAAATGTGACAGTAAAAAACCTACAAATTTCATTCTCATTAGTGATGTCAAAAGTTTTGAAGTTATCAATAAATTGATAAAGATGATCTAAAATGGAAATTTTACTCGCACCATCAAACTTCAAATTAGACAAGGATTCAAGTTGCTTTCTGGGAACGCTTCTGGTAGGAATACATGAAATAAAACCATAACCTAAAGTAGGAATGTAGATAATGGTCATGGTTAGTTAAAAAAGTTTAAAATAATACTCTACATAGACAACCTATATGTGGCCCTCGTAGCGCCAAATACGTTAATGGCTAGAATTAACCATGAGCAACATTCTAGAAATCACCTAGTCATGGCCCTAATCAAACCCTTTTCCATTTTGGATGGTGATTTTGAATGTTTGTAATGAATCCAATTACATGTTTAAAGGTTTTTCTCCAATAAATGGAGACTCAACTTGAATCTTTACTAAATCATCCTTTTAAAAAAGAAAATAATTAATCTATCTCTATTCTAAGCCTAAACTAATCATAACTGAGATATTGAAGTAATTTATGATGTCTCGGTTAGAAGCAACACGAATAACATAAACTTGAGAATGTGATAAAAGTAAGCTATTAAGAAATAGTAGTTCATATAATCTAACTATGATTAAAACAAATAGACATCAATCTTAACTTAATAAATAGTTACTAAGGGAAGATCACATATATATACTCACACTCAATATGGAGGATTAAAAGATATTGAAGATGAAATCAGAAATTTTTCTAGCTAAGGAAACAATTCACATAGAAAGACAACAAGTAAAGTAAATGCATGAACCTATTAAACAATTATTAAGAAATTATAGATACACGTACTCATATCCAAAGGCTAATTAATAAATTCAAACTAATCATGAAAGAAATTTTAACAATGATTTTAAATAAACATGAATTCACATAATTGAGAACAATGGACATTATGTGAACTCATACTCACCGAGAATATAATTTATCAAATGGCATGTATTTTATTAAACTCAAAAGATAATAATAGAATCAAATTATAGCTACAATTAAAAGACTTGAGACTCTTCTATAAGTTGACAAAACTCGACAATGGTGCACCAATTCTATAGCTGATTTCTAACTCAAAATACAAAAGATTTCAAGAAAGAAATTTTAATAGAAAAAGTTTCTCCTTGCCTAACACCAACCTTTTTCCATTCTTTCATCCTCCAACCACCCATATTCTTTGAAGATCATTCTCCTTTTATATCCTTTGAGTTTATTTATCTTCATAGTTTTATGCTCCCAAAATCTCTCATTCACAACCTCCCATCCCAAAAAATCAATTATGAAAATCAAATTTAATCTTGTCAAAAATACAATTATGATAAAACTAAAACTAAAACCAAACAATTGTACAAAAATAAAAATTAAAACAAAACAAAATATAAAAAAAATAAAAGTAAAAGTAAACTAAGTAAAGTAAAAACTAGACTAAACGAAAAACTAAATAAAAACTAGAAAAAACTAAACTAAATTATGTCTAAAAACAACAAGATAAAACTAAATTTAAAACTAATTATGTTTTAAAAAAATGGCTACAAAATCTACGAATCTGTAGCTTTTCTAAATAAACTAAATTACATCTAATAGTAAAAGTTTAAAACTAAGATAAAACCAAAAAATAATGAAATTTTAAAACTAAATTAATTTAAATCAATCTAAAAACTAAAATGAACTTAAGACTAAAATGAATTAAAATTCAAATAATAAAAATTACAGAACTAAAATCAAAACTACGGTCTGGTTATCCTCTTCATCATCGCCTGGCCTGGTATCAAACATAACCTCCCATTCTTAGTGTAGTGCACATACTTGTAAATTGGTTTGGTGAATTACTGCTTTCAGGGACAAGAAATTAATTTTCCCATCAGTGTTTTATATCTGCGATTGGATGTAATGTGACACTACATTGTAATTTCGTTTAATTTCTACAAACGAAACCATCGTCAGTAAAAAAAACAAAACCAACGTCAGTAAAAACGTTCTCTTTGATTCGGGTGCTTGGAACTTCCCTTGTAATTTCATTTTATTTCTACAAACAAAACCAACGTCAGTAAAAACGTTATCTTTGATTCGGGTGCTTGGAACTTCCCTTGAAGCAGTATTTACGATTTGATTCTAGATGCTACCAAGTTGATCCATTACGTTCTTGATAAATTTTATCGTCTCCTTCCATATTTGGATATCATATTTCTCTATGCACTCAATATCATAACCTATGTTATTGTGACTTGGTTCCTTCAACTATCATTTTTCTATGATAGCATTGCTATTGAGGCATTCTCCTATAGTTATCCGATTAATGTCTACCCTTGCTATTTATGTAACTGAGTTTGAGTTGATTCCATATCTCTTATCATTGGCAAAGTGATGTATTCTTCAAAATGTATTAAGTGAATCTACAAAATAAGGATTTCGTGCATTACCCTTTCCCTCCTAATATGAGTTTGATTAGCAACCAATAATCAACTTTTCTATAATAGCCTTGTTGTTGTGACATTCTCCTATAGTTATCCGATAAATATATGCCCTTAATATTTATGTAATTCAAATCGATTTTATTCCAGATATCGTCGTGATGCGTTATTGAAAATGTATGTAGAATCTGGTGATGGTTGACCACTTGTATTCCTGGGAGTTGCGCTAATATTATTAGCATGTAAAATTTTCTGGCATACCTAGCGTTCTATTAACAATCATAATAATAAAGCATATTATGGCTCTTCCATGCACTATCATATTTATTGAACCCTAATATACGGTACAAAATATGTACCCACAATTAATTTGGACTCATCACAACAATGAAAACGAACTTCTTGTAAAATTCTTCAGAAAATAAATTGATCCTTCAACGTTCGTTTGATCACTTTTTAGAGTGGCATGGTATGATACAATAGATTTTCACTTTTGTAGAAACCATAGACTTGTTATAGAAAATTGTTGCACTTTGTCAACTATTTACTCCTTTATATGCTGGAAAATTACATGTTCTATGATCTATGGTACTTTTGAAGTCAGAACATAGTGCATGTTCAAAAATGATAAATATCAAATTTCAATAATGTAAGTACGACAATTTATCACCATGCCATATGTACAATTATTATTGCAAACGTAACATATTATCAAAAAGGAATGCACAATTGGATTATATATTTATTTTGAAGAGAAAATGAAATCTATATGTAAGCGTTTATCAAACAAAACCTTTTCATCAATAATTTTCTTTCCAATGTATTTAATGTGGAATTAAGAAAAAATGGAGAAAACTAATTAAATAATTTTTATGATTTTGTTTATGTGAGGAATTTTAAATTTACAAATAAATTAAATGAAAAGAGAAGAAAAATAAAATATTAAAAACAACCATGGAAAGAAATCATAACTCTATCATAATCCTAATAACAACAAATGATTCTTGAATCTTAACCTATTTGTTGAGTTTATGAAAATCCTTATTTTTTATTTTCAGATAAATTTCAAAAGAAGATGATGCACTCTTTTCCATAACTAATGTATAATATTGGAGAAATGTAATGAGTTGGCAAAAGAAAGTTCATCTTGTTTCATCAGCAAAATGAGTAACAACCAATACTACTCTCCTTTGGGAAAATGAAACCAATCCAATAATCATATGTAAAATTATAAACTTTGACCAAATATCATGACAAAACAAATTTACATACATCGAGGCATGACACCATCTTATATGAACATGCAAATGATAAAAAAACAAAAATACCCAGATGGTGCATTTCAATAACATATGTGGATGAAGCAACAAATAAACTTGATGCAAGAACAACACCACTGAAAACTTAATCATGAGACAAGATATATTCATGAGGAATTACTAATGATTGAGTTAAGGAACATCAAATCACCAAAAGCCCAAAAAAAAATCAACTTGAAGGAGCATGGAAACCAAACAATTGAGACATGAAAAATTATTGCATCAAAGGAAAACAAATGCAATCAAAGGGAATATTTCCAAAAATTTAATGGAAGGCTGTTAATTTTTCTCAAAATTTAGGGGAGTTGTTGTTTTCCAAAAAGATTGGTAACATGTTAGGAGAACCAATTATTTTTTTTCTTGAAAAAATAAGAGAAAGAAGGTAAAGAATAAAATCCGTCACTTTGGAATATCAATGATAACTTTTGTATGATTAATTTAAAAGATAAGAAAACTCGTACTTATCCACGTGGTTTTTGCATAGGAGAAATATATTAAATTAATTTTAATTAAATATAAATGGGAGAATAATATCTTGATTTGAGTACTCAACAGAGTCTACTTACCATGAATAGATGCAATTAGTTCAACTCATCTTTCGGTTATCTGACATAGCTTTAGTGCCAACGGGCGTTCATAGATCTGATGAAGTTTTCTTAATATCATGTATACATTGACCCACTACTAGCAAGCATTCATATCCCCAAATTCCTATGTATTAAAATTTATTGATCTTCTTTTGATAAAAATGTTTAAGATTGCAATTTACAATGGAAAACATGAAGTGAAGTTTTATGACTTTCATTTTTATATATTGCATCTTATGGGGTGAACTAAACTTTTCATATTAATATTTTCTATTCTCATTCTTATTGATTTTCATTTATGTAAAAAAGAGAATTAATTATAAAAAGTCTTTATTTCAAAGTACTTTCTTAAGTGAATTTTCTTGGAAAATATGAAGTAATCATAAAGGAACTCTTATCATGATAAAATAATATAGATAATAAATTTTTCATTTTCCTGCAATCCAATAATACTAATAATAAAACCAAACACATTTACAAAAATTAAATTAAAGTAAAAAAAAAAAAAAAAACTAAATCTAAACAAAGTAAAACTAAAACTAAAACTAAAACTAAACTAAATTAATTCTAATAAACAAAGAGACTAAACAAATTTAAACTAAATAAAACTAATTATCTTTTAAAAAAATGGCTACATAATCTAAGATTTTGTAGTTCTAAATAAACTAAATCACATCTAATTGTAAAGTTTTAAAACTAAAATGAAACTAAAAAATAAATAAAACTTTAAAACTAAATTAATTTAAATCAATCTAAACTAAACAAAAGTTAAGACTAAAATGAATTAAAATTATCCCCGGATGGGGTGTTAATGCAGGACACTTGGCAAATGGAGGAGGACGGAGCTCACCAGTGGGGCACAGAGCCATGTGATGGGCTCGTGCCCCCACCCGCCACCCTCCTGTGACTTTAATACCTCTCATGTCAATCGAGCGGGCATTAATGCCTCTCCCTTCCGACGTAAATTCTATGGCGCTGCTCCTGGTTATGGATCATTGTTTAAGCTAGTGGCTGAAGGCGCTCTCCCACCCGAGCCCATGGTCGATGCGGGATAGTGCAGGCGGCCCCCCGGAGACTCCCCTTAACTTTTGGACCTTCGCCTGCCGGAACAGACCTCCCATGCCAAACCACAAGCCAAGGCTGAGAGGAAAGCCACGACGAGGATCTCCCTGGAGACCTCGTCGACCTACGGCTCCCCCCTCTACGCAACCTCCCTCGAGAGCATCCATCCATAACCTTGCACTCATTCCTCGGTCGCTCAGGTCGGCCTTGCGCATCATTCATTCGTTGTCGATGGCTGCACCACCCCACCCACCTCTCTCGGCTCTTCCTGGTACCTCTGCAGCCCAGAACCCATCTCCCTCGCGCGACCAACTCCATAAGGATCACCCCTCTGCAGACATAATCCATGGTGAGCAACTCAAAGACAAGTTGACCATCCTCCATGGCCTAGTCTTCGAACTTCGCCAGGGGGTGGAGGATTTGCAGTTTTTCTTAGAGCTAAATAGTGAGAAGATTGAGCTCTTTCTCCAGCTCCTTTCCTCTCTGCAGGAGGCTATCCCTCCAGACACGGGAGGAGCGACCTCCAAGCTTGGACCAACTGCTGACATTGTGGGCGTCAAAGCGGATGAGCGAAAGGAACCCAGTGCAACCCCCCACGACGAAGATGTTGTGATGCAGTTTGGAGAAGAGCTCGGGGGGAAAAGAAATGATCACGAGACCGTGGCCGAGCCTCAGATGCAGGACACCGCGAGGAGCAGTCAGAGCATCGACACCACCGCGAAGGTTGAAGTGCAATCAGGGGATGGAACACCGATCATCGAAGAGGAACCTTGGCCCGGGGATCTCCAAGGCACCTGGGCAGGTTACGTGTCAAGAATCTAGGTTACGTGTCAATTTCTATTGCTTATCATGTAGTCTCAGACTTTAATGCTAAGTAGGGTTTATAAAACTTCTGATGACTAAGTTGTTGATTGGGTTGGTTTCCCCTCTGTTGGGGCAGCCCCATCAACATAGTTAGACTATCACTATACTTGGGATCTCCCTTTTGCCTCTGGAAGGTTTTTAATATATTTCACTTCTTACTTAAAATAAAAATGAATTAAAATTAAAATAATAAAAATTAGAGTAATAAAATCAAAATTACGATCTGGTTTTCCTATTCATCGTTGCCTGGCCTAGTATCAAACATAACCTCCCCACTGCATAGACTTGTAAATTGGTTTGGTGGATTATTTCTTTCAAGGTCAAGAAGTTAATTTTCCCATTTTAGTTTTATATTTGTGATTGGATGTAACATGACACTGCAATGTAATTTCGTTTCATCTCTACAAAAACAGTTTTTTTTCGAACAAAAAACTTAGAATAACAACAGTAAAAATGTTCTTTGCTATTCTGGTGCTCGGAAATTCCCTTCACTTAATATCTACAATTTGATTCTAGATTCTACCAAGATGTTCCATTACGTTCTTGATACATTTTATAATCTCCTTCCATCTCGGGATATCATATTTCGTTATGCATTGAATACGACAACCTATGCTATTGTGATTTGGTTCCTTCAACTATCATTTTTCTCTGATAGCCTTGCTATTGTGACATTGTCCTATAGTTATCCCATAAATCTCTACCCTTACTATTTATGTAACTGAGTTTGAGTTGATTTCATATCTCTACCGTGATCATTGGCAAAGTGATGTGTTCTTGAAAATGTACTAAGGGCCTCTATGGAGTAAGGACCATGCCTTATTGCACTCCCTTTAGAATATTCATGAGTGATTGTCTCAGTCTTCCCTCACAACATCGTGGAACTCTCAAACTAGGTAATTGTTAACTTACAATTCGAGCCATGACGATATTGCTAGTAGGTTGTGGCAAGGCTACTACCACACCTCTCCCTCTATATCTCTAGTAATCATGCATGACCCCTTTAATCCTAATGTGAGTTTGATTAGCAAGCAATCATTATCCTGCATCCATCAATGAAACATGTCATCGATCCATAAACATCATCATGATATACCTGAACATATGTCACATATGCATAAACATAAATACTCAAACCATATATATTCCACTCCCTGACACGATCTAGAGTTCCAGGAGGTCCACTGATGCCATCGACATTCCCAATATTTCAAGTGTCCTGTACACTCAGGAGAAACCTGTCAATATCACATGTCGATACATATATAATAAAAAAGAATATCATCATATCCACAACATCATCATCATAATCCATAAGAGAAACAAAAACTCATATAATGAATTGGATCACTTGCACACAAGTGTCCTAAAACAATACGTCACATCAAGTTCATTCAAGGGAGAAATGTTACAAATAAAATCAAATATACTTAATATAAATCAAATTCAAAAATTAAAAAGAAACTAAGAAATAAAACTACTCTTATTCCTAATTCTACTCATATGTGCAGGAACTAAATATAATCATGTTTTTAATGTAACCAATTCAATTGCTTGAGTTCTTCATAAAAATGTACAAAAGAAATAAGTAATAGAAATTGGATGGATAATAAAATATCAAAGAAAAATTTAAACCTATTAGGTACATCTATTCCTAATAAGCTCAATGAAAGAAACCAATTTAAAGGAAACTTACAAAGATAAGATTCCTCTAACCATATTCTAATTCTATCTTGATATGTTCAATTGAGAGCATGAGTATAGTTACCATGGAGAGTCTGATTAGGATAAAATTCAAAAGAATTAATGCGATCAAGAGAATTTATTTTAGTCCCCAAATGATTAAAAGTACTAACTTCTTCCCATGGAAGATATTGAGACATATAAAAGGGAAAAGAAGAAGTAAAAATATCCAAGGTAATTGTTAGATGTACACAATCATATAATTTACTAAACCTAAAATTAGTAAGGAAACCAATTGAACATTGATTATTTTCAACGAAATTTCCATTAGACAAGAGTTTCAATAAAATTTTATCAAAACAAACCTCCAATAGAATTTAACAATGAGCCTCATTAGAAATTTTAAATGAATTATGAAAATAAAGATTAAACATATTAGAAAATTCACATACAAATTTGTTCTTGAAAAAGGCAATAAAGTGAAAGCATGAGAATTTGTTTGATCCACGTCTGCATCTATATGTTTTCTACTTTGTAATGAATGTGATTCCATGCCATCATGATCAACATACTCATAAAATAAGACTTCTATCTCTTGCAAATCACATAGAATATTTGAATCAACAATATCATCCAAATAATAAGAAAGAGATTCAGAATTTACATTGATAAGGAAATAATTATCATTTAGAAAAGTCATTTTCTCAATTAAATTTGAACTAGTTAAATAAAATGTTTCAACGTAATGGTTGATATACTCATTACTAAATAGATATGAATACAAAAAGTAATGATTACCGTATTATAATAAATTAGATACATCTTTATGATTTTCATTATCGTAAAATAAGGCATCTTTCATTGAATTATTATATGAACTCTGGTCTACAGGTGAATCTTTTGATGAAAGAGTTGGAACAAGTTTTTATTTTATATCTGGAGAAGAGCAATCAAGTTGTTCATTATTTTAATATTGAGTTTGATTTACTTCAATTTATCCTTGTTTCTGATGACCATAACCATTAGGAGATGTTTCAGTTGCCTTTTTCATATTTTAGAGTTAAATCTAAACTATCATCTTCTAGAATCTGAAAATGTGTGAGGGAAAATCTCAATCTCTGTGACTATGATATGGGATCAACAAAATTAGATGGGAACCAAGGTTAGTTAATGCATATAAAACATCCTGTTTATCCTCATTTTATTTATTACGTTCATTGTTAGGAAGAACAAGAGAAATCAAATAGTCAATCAGATATTTTGTTGAAGGTAAGTCCTCGAGATGAAATATAAAACAAAGCTCCATGAATATAGCATAAAATTCATCAAGAGATTCATTTGCATGCATAGAAATATTTTCAATTTCTAAACACAATTATTCATAATTATAGTTTTGATGGGCCAACAAAAAAACTTCCATAAAATTGTTCCATGAATGTATAGACTTAGATGGCAGTGGTTTGTACCATTTTTGAATCCAGCCTTGGAATCTGAGGGTAAACAATCTACAAATTTCATTATCATTAGTGATGCCAAAATATTTACATTTATGAAGAAATTGATAAAGATGATCTAAAGTGGAAATTTTACTCTTAGCATCAAAATTCAAAGTATAAAAGGATTCAATATGCTTTTTGGGTACGTTTTTGGTAGCAATGCATTGTAATGTACCCCAAATTTACCAACTATTTTTTTGTTTTGCTAGGTGCATTAAAACGCCTTTATTCTGTTATACTTGATATGTTTGTAATTAAAATATTTTTTTCGCAATACGATGTGTACTTATTTTTATTATGAGTGAATGAAATAACGTGATTACCCTTTCCATGTAACTCGTGCTTATTATTATTACTCAAAACATGTGTTAACATATGTTAAACAAGTAGAAGTGGGGTATCTCCATAACACTATGAGATATTCATGACCATAAGGTCTAAAGTAACTCTAGTCTACAAGTTCTTATTTGTAATAGTGTACCCATCCAAGTATTTCACTAGAGTTCCATATTTAAATAGACATGGTGCTCTCTTCCTCACATCCAACTGAAGGGATACTTTAGACTTCATTATGACCATTCAAAACAATCCATCTTCTTCTATTTATTCTAACCCCTTAAAATTCTATGTACAACAAGCATTATTAAAACATTCTTGTTAGATGTAACCCATTATCATAAATCTTTTATATCCAAGGCAACATATTATTTGGTTAGACTTTACTTGAGCTCATATAATCACGTGTCTTACCTGAACAGTTTACCCTTGGTCACATATGATCTCCTTGCAACGTCCATACCCTAATTGAATGCATGCCCTAACTGTCACACTGATGGAATTCCTCGTCGGTTTTGTTTTTAGGGTTTCCATAGTAGTTTTCGGGTCTTGACACACACCACTGAGCAACGACAGGGTCACCCAAGTATATATTCTAACACTGGGATTAGAAACCTACTTGGTACGACATGTGACGGTTGACCACCCTAAATCTTATTGTCCATCATGGAAGCCAAAAAGTTTCATGACAGGGATTCACATTATCAGTGTTAGTGGGATCGATTCAAAGTGCAGTTAATACATGTCCATAAATCCCATTGAATTTATTTGGTTCATAGTTATGGGGTTTTATGCATTGTACAGGTTCTAAAATCGCATGATCAATGTGGATATGCCATGCATGCATGTTCACATGGCTTGTTTACCTAAGCCATCTATTCTCCATTACTTCATGATACGTGAATCACTTGGGTGACCAAGGTTCCATTTTCTTTGTCTCTTATGCATTTTTTCCCAAAATGTTCTACGTTAACCTCTATAACATTGCTTTGCGTGTAACCACTGATGACAAGGGGATTCTAATTTGCGTATGGAAAAAAAATGATATGTGTTTGTCTGGTTTCCTCCTTTACTGGTTAATATCACAAAACCCTATTGCTTGGACTAACTGTAGCATATAAGGGATTCAATCGCATCTTAAGTTGTCATTGTAACTAGTTTTTCTTTTATTGTTGCTAGTTGAGAACCTCCCTTCTCGTTAATCTTAACTCTCTGGAATATTTCCATCCGAGATCTGGTTAGATATGTAAGTTCTACCATGGTGTTAGCTTACAACTATATCTCTTCCATGAGGGCAACCATTCACTTCTCCAAGATTTCGTTACCTTGTAAGCATTCTACACAGGCGGTTTTGAATTCTTGATTCAGGGATAGTCTTGAAATGTGTTAAGGTTTTGTCAACAAACAATTATCCCAGTCATTTATTTGATGTGCAGCCTTGTACTTATTGGGACTTACTCATGGCATAATTATCGCTACAACTCTTGTGGTTAAATCCTATTATAGTGACCCTAAAATTCAACACAGAGTATTCTTGTAGAATAACGATATGCTAAAGTTCTCTATCATACCCCATATTCCATTCGCGAGGGTTTTACGTCAAGGCCAGGACTCGATCCTAGTTTCTTAAACTCACCCTTTTAATTGGTTTTTCACCTACTGTTTTCTCTATATATATGGGTTGAATATTTTCCATTAATTACTCTGGTGGGCTTATCATTAAGTCTTCGAGCTATCAAATCTTGTATCTGACTCACTGTGGAATTTTTACATCCTCGGATTTAGAGTTGTGAAGTGTTAAGAACCTGAATACATATACAATTATAATCACCACAAATGATAAATACATAATAGATCGAAAGAGCAAGATAAAAGAAACCATTTTTTATTATTGTCAAACCCTTAAGGTAGGGAAACACCATACAATGGATCCTATTATGGAAGAGATCCTCTCGTGTTCACTTGCCTCTTCGAGGGGCCATCCTCCTATTGAACTATTGCTCCAAATACAATACTTCTATTCATGTACCATTACATTTCTTGAGCCTCTTCATATAGTGCACTAGCATCACCTAAGAACATTCTAGAGGAGAAATATTCTAGAGGTAGAACCTTCTAAGAAGTCCTCTTACATTTATTATATCTAACTACTCATTTATTATATATAACTACCATAGTGGGTCTTATTTAATAACATAGTAGACCTAGTCCAACTTACATTGAATGATCTCCACTATTATCACTATGGGCCCTCTGTGCCCCCACTACTACCTCTCTAGCTACCTAACATTTCATTCCCCTTATGAAATAATTGTCCTTAATTCTTGATGTACAACCATATACCAGGGTCTCATAGACAATCATGAACCATAATATTGAAGAATACTAGAGAACCAAGGTCCCATGTAGAAAGGAAAGACACCATGTTGAAGTAGTCGAACCACCATTGTAAGCTCGTGTCCCATGTCCAATTGCTCATGTGAACTCCTCATGTAAGATTTTGGAACCGAATAACCAACTCAAAATAATGCTCCAAATACTAACACCTGTCATGTGGATCCAAATAAGAAGATCCATCCACATAGTGGAAAAGGTTCGTAGAAAAATATGGAAGGAATAATACAACAGTAGAATATGCAAGATGGACACTAGAAATAATCATTGGCCCTCGATTTGTCACATTGATGCTCTCTACAGAAGGTGGATTAAAGTTATCAAATAAAATATGAAAGTGGTTGTCATCCAAGAAATGACAACTATCCATATACCAATCATCACAATTGGCCTCAAAATCATACCAAGCATATATTTCATGATTATATTAATCCCTTATGTCTACCATAAGAAATATCTCCTGCGTGCTATCTAATGAATCTTGAATACTATGAAAATTATCATTGAAGACATCTACAAGGTCATGCAATCTAGCATCCAATGTGTCATACAATTGGGATTTGAATGCTTCAGTAATTTGTAGAATTTCTTTGAGGGTTTGAGAGAAAATAGTCATCTGAGCACACTATGAACTCTTCGGTCCCAAAACCATCATGAAAAAAACCAAAATAACAGAACAATAAGTTACAACATAAATCGCGGTTTTTTCTGGAAAACCCCTAAAAAACTGTTGAATTTAAAATGCTCATAACTTCACTTCCCGGACTCCGTTTTGGATGATTTTTTTTTTTTAAATTGGGTGAAATTGTGAGAGGAACTCAAATGTAATTTGTTTGGTCAAATTTGTCCTCCATATTCTATATAAATGAAAAAAATTGCGCCGACGTCTACGAAAGAAACCCCTAAAAAATGCAGATTTTAAAACTTTAATATCTTGACTTTCCTGACTCCGTTTCGAACAATTTGTTTTTAACTTGGGAGTTTTTATGAGAGAAAATTAGATCTACAACTTGTTTTGGAAAATTTTGAACATAAATCTACCAAAACACTCTAGAATTTTTTGGCCCTTTTTTTTCTTCTCCAAAAAACAAATCTGCAAAAAATATATATATATATTTGTCCACAATGTCTGCCAAGGAAAGTGCTCTCATACCACTTGTTAAGAACCTGAATAGATATACAAATATAATCACCACAAATATTTAATACGCAATCGATCCAAAGAAAAATATAGAAGAAACCACATTTTATTATTACCAAACCCTTGAGGTAGGGCAACGTCATACAATGGATCCTATTATGGAAGAGATCCTCTCATGTTCACTTGCCTCTTTGATAGGGCATCCTCCTGTTGAGCTACAGCTCCAAATACAATACTTCTCTTCATGTCTTATTACATTTCTTGAAACTCTTTATATAGTGTTACCATCACCTAATAACATTCTAGAAGATGAATCTTCTAGAAGTGAAACCTTCTAAGAAGTCCTCTTACATTTACTATATCTAACTACTCATTTATTATATCAAACTACCAAAGTGGGTATTATTTAATAATATAGTGGACCTGGTCCATATTACATTGAATTTACTCAATTATTATCACTATGTTCCCTCTTGGCCCCCACTACTATATCCCTAGCTACCTAACAAGTGGTATTAGAGCACTTTCCTTGGCAGACATTATGGGCAAATATTTTTTATTTTTGCATTTTTTTTTTCAGAGAAGAAAAAAAAGAGGGTCGCAACATTCCAGAAAGTTTTAGTATATTTCTGTGAAACATTATTAGAAACGGGTTATATATCTGATTTCCTCTCATAAAAACACCCAATTTGGAAAAAACAATCGTACGAAATGGAGTTTGGGAAGTCAAAATATTGAAGTTTAAAAATCTGCAATTTTTTATGGTTTTTTCCATGGACGACGACGTGATGTATTTTATTTATGTAGCATATAGAGACCTAATTTTCCCAAATGAATTAAATATCTGAGTTCATCTCACAATTTCACCCAATTTCAAAAAGCAAATCAGCCGAAACAGAGTCCAGGAAATGAAGTTATGAGCATTTTAAAGTCAACAGTTTTTCAGGATTTTTCCAGAAAATGCCATGATTTTTTGTGGTAATTTTTTGTTCTATTTTTTGGGTGTTTTCATGACGGTGGAAGGACTACAGAATTCATAAATTTTCATAGGGTGCTCAAATGACTATTTCTTCTCAAACCCTCAAAGGAATTCTACATATTACCAAAGCACTCAAAGCCCAATTGTTTGACACATTAAATGACAGATTGGATGGCTTTGTAGATGGCCTCAATGATAGTTTTCGTAGTATTCAAGATTCTTTGGATAACATGCAGGATATATTTCTTATGGCATACTTCAGGTATGAATATAATCAAAAAATATATGGTTGATATGATTTTGAGGCCGATTGCGATGATTGATATATGTATAATTGTCGTTTCTGGGATGACAACCACTTCCATATTTTATTTGATGACTCTACTCCATCTTCTGTAGAGAACATCAATGTCCCACATCAGGAGCTATTTACCAGCATCTATCCTGCATATTCTACAATGATATTGTTCCTTCCATATTCATATTTGATCATCTCTCACTATGTGGATGGATATTGTTATTTGGATCCACATGATAGGTGTTAGTATTGTGAGAATCATTTTCATTTGGTTATTGGGTGTCAATATATTCTATGTGGGGTTCACATGAGAAATTGGACATGGGACCCTAGTTTAAAATGGTGGTTGGACTACTTCAGCATGGTGTTTACCATTTCTCAATGGGACCTTGGTTCTCTAGTCTATTTCAACACTATGGTCAACACTTATCCATGGGACCATGACATATGGTTGTACATAAAGCTTTGAGGACAACACTTTTATAAGGTGGATGGAATGTAAGGTATCTAGAGAGGTAGTAGTGGGGGGCAGAGGGCCCATAGTGATAATACTGGAGGTCATTCAATGTAAGGTGGACTAGTTTGACTATATTATTAAATATGCAGGTTGGACACTGGTAGCTAGGCCCTGATGTGGGACATTGATGTTCAATACAGAATGTGGAGTAGAGTCATCAAATAAAATATGGAAGTGGTTGTCATTCCAGAAACGACAACTATCCATATAACAATTATCACAGTCGGCCTCAAAGTAATACCAAGCATATATTTCTTGATTATATTCATCCCTAAGGTCCTCCATAAGAAACCTCTCCTGCATGTTATCCAAAACATATTGAATACTATGGAAACTATGATTGAGGCCATCTCCAAAGCCATCCAATCTGTCATTCAATGTGTCAAAAAATTGGGGTTTGAATGATTTAGTAATATGTAGAATTTATTTAAGGCTTTGAGAAGAAATAACCATCTAATCACCCTATGAAAATTTATGAAATTTATAGTCCCGCCTCCATCGCGAAAAAACCCCCAAAATAGAACAATAAATTACTACAAAAAATCGCGACGTTTTTCGGAAAAACCCTGAAAAAAATGTTGAATTTAAATGCTCATAACTTCACTTCCCGAACTCCGTTTCGGTTGGTTTTTTTTTTTTAAATGGGTGAAATTGTGAGAGGAATTAAAATATGTAATTTTTTTGGGTAAATTCGGCTTAAATATGATATATAAATAAAAAACAATCGTGTCGTCGTCCGCGGAAAAAAACTTTGAAAATTTGCAGATTTTAAAACTTCAATATCTTGACTTCTCGGACGTCATTTTGGACGATTATTCTTTTCAAATTGGGTATTTGTATGAGAGGAACTCAGATATACAACCCATTTTTGTAAATTTTTCATGGTAGTATACCAAAAATTTATGGAATTTTGTGGCCCTTTTTTTTCTTCTCCAAAAAAAAAAAAATCTGCAAAAGTAAAAAATATTTGCCCACAATGTCTAGCAAGGAAAGTGTTATGATAACACTTGTTAAGAACCAAATAATGAGTACAAAAAATCCACAACAGATATACATGAACAATATGCAAAATCTTATTTATTACTATCAAACCCTTGAGGTAGGGCAACACCATACGATGGATCCTATTATGGAAGGGATCCTCTCATGTTCACTTGCCTCTTCAAGGGGGAATCCTTCTATTGAGCTACCGCTTAAAATACAATAATTATCTTCATGTCTCATTACATTGCTTGAACCCATTTATATAATGCTACCATCACCTGAGAACATTCTAGAGGAGGAATATTCTAGAAGTATAACCTTCTAAGAAGTCATCTTACATTTATTATATCTAACTGCCATAGTGGACCTTATTTAATAATATAGTGGACCAAAAATTGCACCTATGATACAAAATATGTGATGTATCAGAGGTAACTACTATTTATTAACATTTGTTAAGAACCTAAGAACTAAATATATAAGAACCATAATAGATATAGAAGAGCAATATTCAAAATTTCTCTTATTACTATCAAACCCTTTGGGTAGGGAAACACCATACAATGAATCGTATTATGGAAGGGATCCTCTCATCTTCACTTGCCTCTTTGAGGGGGCATCCTCCTAATGAGCTTCAAATCCAAATGCAATATTTATCTTCATGTACCATCACATTGCTTGAACCTCGTTATATATTACTACCATCACCTAAGAACATTCTATAAGAGGAATCTTTTAGAATTAGAACCTTTTCATAAGTACTCTTACATTTATTATATCTAACTATCAATTTATTATATCTAACTACCATAGTGGGTCTTATTTAATAATATAGTAGACCTAGTCCACCTTACGTTGAATAGCCTCCATTATTATCACTATGAGCCCTCTCGGCCTCCACTACTACCTTTCTATATACCTAACATTCCATCCCCCTTATGAAAGTGTTGTCCTCAATGCTTGATGTACAACCATATACCAGGGTCCCATGGATAATTGTGAACCATAATGATGAATTAGACTAGAGAACGAAGGTCCAATTTAAAAAGGAAAACCACCATGATGAAGTAGCCCAACCACCATTGTAAGCTCGGGTCCCATGTCCAAGTGCTCATGCGAACTCCCCATGGAAGATCTTGGAACCCAATAACCAACTCAAAATGATGCTCCAAAGACTCACAGCTGTCATGTGGATCCAAATAAGAAGATTCATCTAAATAGTGGAAAAGCGTCATAGGAGAATCTTGAAGGAATAATACCACTGTAGAATATGAAGGATGGACACTGGTAATAATCATTGGGTCTCGATTTGTCACATTGATGATCTCTACAGAAGGTGGATTAGATTCATCAAATAAAATATGAAAGTGGTTGTCATCCCAGAAATGACAACTATCCATATACTAATCATCACAATTGCCTCAAAATCATACCAAGCATATATTTCTTTCCTCAAAATCTTCCATATACCAAGCATATATTGCCTCAAAATCTCCTTCATTTTATCCAATGAATATTGAATATTACAAAAACTATCATTGAGGCCATCTACAAGGTCATGCAATCTGGCATCCAATGTGTCATACAATTGGGGTTTGAATGATTAAGTAATTCGTAGAATTTATTTGAGGGTTTGAGAGGAAATACCCATCTGAGCACTCTATAAACTCTCCTGTCCTGCATCCGTCATGAAAAACCAAAAAAATAGAACAATAAGTTACGACAGAATAACCAACTCAAAATGATGCTTCAAAGACTCACACCTGTCATGTGGATCCAAATAAGAAGATTCATCTAAATAGTGGAAAAGGGTCGTAGGATAATCTTGAAGGAATAATACCACTGTAGAATATGTAGGATGGACACTGGTAATAATCATTGGCTCTCAATTTGTCACATTGATGATATCTACAGAAGGTGGATTAGAGTCATCAAATAAAATATGAAAGTGGTTGTCATCCCAGAAATGACAACTATCCATATACTAATAATCACAATTGCCTCAAAATCATACCAAGAATATATTGCCTCAAACTATCCTCCATTTTATCCAATGAATATTGAATATTACAAAAACTATCATTGAGGCCATCTACAAGGTCATGCAATCTGGCATCCAATGTGTCCTACAATTGGGGTTTGAATGATAAAGTAATTTGTAGAATTTATTTGAGAGTTTGAGAGGAAATACCCATCTGATCACCATATGAACTCTTTTGTCTTGCATCCGTCTTGAAAAACCAAAAAAATAGAACAATAAGTTACGACAGAAAATCATGGTTTTTTATAGAAAAACCCTAAAAAGCCGTTGAATTTAAAATGTTCATAAATTCACTTGACGGACTCCATTTCAGCTGATTTGTTTTTTAAAAGGGGTGAAATTGTGAGAGGAACTCAGATATGTAATTTTTTTGGGCAAATTCGACCTCCGGATACTATAGAAATAAAAAAAATTCACACCGCCGTCTACGGGAAAAACTCTTAAATTTTTCAGATTTTAAAACTTCAATATCTTGACTTACTAGACTTCGTTTCGAACAATTTTTTTTTTTCAAAATGAGTGTGTTTATGAGAGGAACTCATATCTACAACCTGTTTCTACAATTTTTTCACAAAAATATACCAAAAATTTCTGGAATGTCGCGGCCCTCTTTTTTCTTCTCCAAAAAAAATCTGCAAAAATTAAAAATATTTACCTACAATGCATGACAAGGAAAGTTCTTTGATACCACTTAATAATAAACTAAATAGATGTAAAAATATGATTACCAAAAATACTGAATACACAATAGATCCACAAAACAAGATAGAAGAAGCCACACGCTATTATTACGAAACCCTTGAGGTATAACAACACCATACAATGGATTTGATTATGGAATGGATCCTGTCATGTTCACTTGCCTCTTTGAGCGAGAATCCTCCTATTGAGCTACAAATCACAATACAATAATTCTCTTCATGTTCCATTAAATTTATTAGACCTCTTTATATAGTGCTACCATCACCTAAGAACATTCTAGAGGAGGAAATTTCTAGAAGTAGAACCTTCTGAGAAGTCATCTTACATTTATTATATCTAACTACCTATTTATTATATCTAACTACCATAGTGTGACTTATTTAATAATATAGTGGACCTACTCCACCTTACATTGAATGACCTACACTAGTATCATTATGGGACCTCTGGGCCCCCACTACTTCCTCTCTAGCTACCTAACATTTGGTATCAAAGGTAGCTAATATTAGAAAACAAAATTATAAATAGTGGGGACTTTTCAAATACTAAATATGGAATAGATCCAAAGAGAAAATGTTATGGTCCTAACCCGCACATAGGTAGAACAATATATTCATATGTAATAAAGGTCAAAATTAATAAGGCCTTGCAATAAAATAGAATATGTTTAATGTAAGAAGATCTAATAGAAGCTTCCACTTCTAGAAGGATCTTCCTCTAGATGCTTCTTTTGATAGACATATTTTGTATAAATAGGAGTCGAGGGTATGAGAACCCTAGCTTGGATATTATTGTAATAGAGCTCTGTTCGACTAGAAGTTTCCCCCTAAAAGAGGCCTGTGAACATTTCTCTCAGTATCAAAGTGTTATTTATGTTGTCATTCTTATTTTATTTCAGTGTTATTGTGGAGATTGTTATGGTTATATTGTTGGTATTTTGCCATTTCTAGCATTTCTTTATGTTCTGTATACTTTTATATCTGGTATATTACAAGTGGTATCAAAGCACTTTCCTTGGCATAAATTGTGGGTTAGATTTTCTTTTTAAGGGTAGAGACGTATTCCAACTCTTTAAGCCACAAAGATCTGTTGTTATGCGCATAAACTCACGTTTGAGGGATTCATACATGCAGGAAATACAAGTGGTACTCAAGCACACATTTGTTGAACACCCTTGTAACTCTTGTTAGTACCCCTTCGAGTGGTAGCGCATTAGACAACACATGTGTATGGATCGACCTAGATTACCTGAAGCCCTCTTCATATAAATAGATTGGCCTCGTGACTGCTATAGTGCCACTGAGAACAACATTCAGGAATATACTCTCTACTAATTAGATAGTTAGGTAGTACGGATAAGGGCGCGATCTAGCCTCCTTATTTAGTGCCCTGAGATATTGGGTCGAGGACTACTATTGGACCCCACACATATATCAGAGAGTTATAGCATAGGTCAAACCTTTTTCTGTAGAACCCTTGAATGCCTAACCCTTGGGGAAAGAAACACAAACAAATTAAAACATACAAGATCTATTGTCACGCAACTATGTTTGGGCACTACTACATATTGTAAAAATTCCGACGTTTTATTTGCGGCGTTATGGACAAAATTGTCCATATTGTCGCAAAATAGAGGAACTTTATAAAAAAAAAAATCATGTTGCTCGATAACATCGCTCTTGCCACATTGACGTCTCTCTTGACACGTTAACGTCAGTCTTGCCACGTTAACGTCGCTCTTGCCACGTTTTCCATAGGAACATTTCTCTTGCCACGTTTTCCACTGGAACGTCGCTCTTTCCACGTTTGTGAAGCCGTATGTCGCAATTGCCAAGTTAACATCGGTCTTGCCACGTTAACGTCGCTCTTGCCACGTTTTCCACGAGAACGTCTCTCTTGCCACGTTTGTGAAGCTGTATGTCGCAATTTCCATGTTAACGTCGGTCTTGCCATGTTAACGTCGGTCTTGCCACACTTTCCACTGGAACGTCTCTCTTGCCACATTTTTGAAAATGTATGTTGCAATTGCGATGTTTTCGAAACTAGGTTTTCCCCTCCAACGGTCACCTTAGGTTTTCCAGTCTAGTTTG
>JZKD02S0658359.1:0-15516 GCA_000966675.3 Picea glauca
TTTTTTTTAATGCACTAATTAATCTGGTTTAGTTCTTTCAATTTAGTGCACTTAGTTTCTAATCCCCTTTTCAGTGTTTTCCACATCAGGTGTTTTCGCTACTAGCCACTGAACCTTAAAAACCTGAAATCGCGATGGTGCAATTTAATTGATTAAAAGTGATTTGACTTAAGCCTTTAATTAATCCAATCTTAATTAAAGAAAATCGTGACTTCATGGATCAGGGTTACAAAGGTGCTTCCTTTTGGGGAAATAATCATCGAGTCATGAAATCATGATAGTGACTAACTAGGGTTTAAAGTGATTTGTTCTTGATACGAACCTGGGTAACTTTAACACAAATTCGTGACTTTGCAAGTCAGAGGCTTGAGAAATGTTCAACGTGTAACTCCCGAGAGAAAGGATATGAGGTAATAAGAGATGATAATCCCTGCTTAGTCTTTTAGTAATTGTGATTAGAATTAGGAAGGTTTCCTCCATTTCGCACGTCGGGATACTGCAATTTTAGGGGGTAGAAACAAATGAAGTCCCGAAATCCAACCTTTTTGGGCTTAAGTATAACATTTCATGTATTTAGAGAAAGGAGGCTCCAACATAGGCTCCAACTAGGGATCTCGTCTCCTTGCAGGATGAGAAGGACAACAGACCAAGTGCCTAAGAAAGGGTAAATGGAGTCATCAGTTTGCTTCAATGAAACTTCATTTGGAAAGGGGTTGTAGAGTAAAATTTGAGGTTTCGACTTTAATTCTAAAATTCTCCAAAACTCAACAGGCTTCCTAAAATTGATTGCAGTCCATTTGGTAACTTTCCCTTTCTCGAGACTGAATTTGGAGCTACTTAAGATGGTCCAATAAATCTTAGGAAAATCAATAGATGTAGTAGGTTTTATCTTGCGTCAAAACGAAGTAAATTCCATGCTTTAAATCGGGGAAACATGCATGAACTCGAGCTATGGATCTGGTTTCAAAAAAGTTGATTACCAGAGTGTAGCATTATTTAAGTATGATAGCCTTACAGAATATCTTAGATATTGCTTCACTGCTAGTGACCCTGTTCAATACCCTGGTGAAGTTATCTAGTTCCCTTTATTGAATTTCCTTTCACCACTCCAAATTGTAATATTGCTTTTAAATGCTGAGATGAGGGAAATCATTTTATGAATTTCCTTTCATCATCTCTTTGGACTAGATGGGGCCAATCAATTATGAATTTCCTTTCACCATCTATCTTATGCTTTAATTTTGAAATGTGGAGTGGGGGAAATCAATTTGTGTAAAATATACCAGGGGTGATATTTGTGTAATATTCGTTACAGAGGCTTGTCAACCTGCTTTGAGTGCTCTGGACCAACTTTCTTTTAACCTTCACAACATCCTAGTCTGTAGTAAATTAGGGGATAATTCATTTCCAGGGGTCTTCTTTTGAGAAAGACTTAACCATTTGAAACCTGTTAAATGAACAAAGAGAGTTAGGATCCACCTACACATGGATTTGTTCATTAGGAGACTAAGGAGTCGTGAAGGCCAACTTACTTTCTGAGATTCATTCGCCATTTTCCAAAATTGAAGTGTAACCTCTTTTCCTCCATGGATGGTATGGGCAGGTGTCAGAGCTTAAGGAGAGAGGACCAAGGATGAAAATGGGAAAGAGAGAAGGCTATGGACCTCAAAAACTCGGATGCTATCATGTAATCCTGACTCTTGGAAACTTGTCCCCCCCCCCCTTTTTTTTTAAAGAAAACATGTCGACTGAATACATCGTACTTGTGAGACCATTTCTATGTTTTAAGTGATGTTCGTTTGAAACCCAGATACTTAGGAAATTCATAGCTTGGCCTTACCACTTCATTCTCCTCTAAAAGAAAAATATTTGTCATCTGTTTTGGGTGGCTCAATTTCTTGATACTTGACCGTCCCTTTCTCCTTTTGCGGTTTGGGATGTAATTTAGAGGCCTGTATGAAACAACACAAAGAGTATCAACTCTTCAAGATTTATGGGATTCTGTGTGTCAAAATTTATGTCTCTACTTCTAAGAAATCAAAAGCCTGTTTTATTCGTGATGAAAGTGAACATACCGAAAAGTTATATAAACAAAAAGAAAACACAAACCAGTATATACAATGGAGATTTGGAACTCATTTATTGCATATAGTTCTTTAAATAACGCCCATTGACAGGGGTGTTGAGGGTTTTATCGTCCAAATTCTCTAATAGAAATGAATTCTTCCCTTCAGAAGATGAGACTTTGAACGGTCCATACCATATATGATCAAATTTACCATGTTTTGTTGAATATTCCCTCCTAGCATCCCATTTCAAAACCAAATCGCAGGGGAGGAAATCTCTATTTTTGTCTTTATGATCGAACACCACTTTCTTGTTGTCCTGTTATTTTTGCATCCTTGCGTCCACCTCAGTCCTACGCTATTGGACCTCAATTAGCTAATTTATTATTCTTGTGACGTGGTTTGGCTCTTCTTTCTCATCTTGCTAGAGATTCATTATAGGGAGCACCAACTTTATAGGTAATACCACATCAGTCCTGTATACCATTTGGAAAGGAGAAGTACCAATGGATTTCTTCGTACCTATCTGATTTTCCCATAAAGCCTACTTCAAGTGTACATGCCAAGATATTTTGTTTTCTCTCATCACCTTCTTAATTATGGTAATTAAACTTTTATTTGATGATTCGTTTAACCCATTACCTTGAGGGTAATATGCTTTGGAGTGGCCCAATACGATGTTATATTTTTGGAAAAATCTAACCATTGCCATAGACTTGAATTCCTGGGCATTATCCATTAATATATTTCGGGGAGAGCCAAATCTGGACAGTATGCTCTCTTCCAGGAAATCTATCACCACCAAATCGATCACCACCAAGTTAGAATAGCCTCTACTCATTCAGTGAAATAATCTATGGCAGTGAGGATCCTTTTATGTTGAGCAATGGAATGTGGGTTGATTTTGCCTATAAAATATAGCCCCCATTGCTGAAAAGGGGCTTTGGTTTCGATAAGAACCAGAGGTAGAGATGGGAGCTTCTGTTTTCTTGTGAACAACTACAAAGGGTTACAGGCTCTGACTTTGGTGTTGACATCTAAGAATAGTTTAGGCTAATAGTATCTTGCCCTCGGGATTTTATAAGTTGTTTCCCTCCAGGCATGATGCCCTCCGCACACTCCTTCGTGAAATTCATTTATGACCCCCTCTATTTCTGATTCTACCAAACAAACCAGTAGGAAGCCTAATGGGTCCTTCTAGTATAGTTGACTTTTGGATATACAGTACTTCACTGCATGTATATTTAGTGTCATGGCTTTAGCTAGAGACAGATCGCTGGGGCATTTCAGGGTCAATAGGTAGGACACTATATCTTTATACCAATTTGATAAGGCAAACTTCTCTTCAATTATGGATATAGCTATTTGGTCGTTGGGCTCATTTACATTTCCATGTCCTTCGTATCCTTGCAGGTTATTTATTCCAAGTGCTGTGAAATTTGATTCCACCAAGAGCTTAGCCAGACCTTGTCCTTTCACTAGTTTCGTCGGTTTTACCTCTAGGTCGAACTCTTGAATTTGAGCAAGCCACCAACCCATATTTCCATCATTGTCGAGCTAAACCAATATATCCTTCACAGAAATGGTGGTAACATATGCAATTACCTTATAGTGTAGCACGTAAGTTCTAAAATCCTTCAATGCCTTAACCATAGCATATGCTTATTTCTTTATTACATTGTATCTTAGTTCAACATCTCTAAGAATTTTACTAAAAAAGGATACTAGTTGCTCGAAACCCTCTTCATTCTTCTGGAGAAGTACTGTCGCCACTGTGTGTTCGGAGGCAAACAAGAAAATTAGGAAATCCTTTAGGTAATTAGGGCTTGTCGATACGGGTGCTTCGCTGATAAATTTCTTGATGCATGCAAACAACTCTTTAGCTTATGCCATCCATTTCACTTCGTTGTTCTTCTTTAGCATATTTGTGATCAATTTCAGGATTTCAGTGAATTTTGGGACAAATCTTCTCAAAAAAATTATTTTTCCTAAAAATGACTGAATTTCTTTTATATTTCTATGAATATTTATGGTGTCTATAGCTTCTATCCTTTTAGGGTTGATTTTAATTACATTTCGAGACACAATGTGTCCCAAGAGTTTACCTTCTTGCATTGCAAAGTGAGACTTCTTTGGGTTTAAATAAAAAAAAAAAGTTCATCATTTTTCAAACATTTGCATTAGATGTGACAGATGGTCTTCATTGGATTTAGAGAAGACAGTCAGGTCGTCGAGGTAGATAACTACGAATTTATCTCTTTCACTGATGAAAGTGATATCCATAGCACACTGGAAGGTAGAACCTGCATTCATCATAACAAAAGGCATTTTTTCATACATAAATGTCCCCGAAGGGGTGGTGAAAGTTCTTATTTCTTTATCATGCTCGTTGATGACAATTTGATTGTAACCGAAAAACCCATCGATCATCAACATTATATTTTCCCCGACTTATTTTTCCAAAACGTGATCCATTTTGGGTAGAGGATAATTATCTTTGAGAGAGGGCTTGTTTAAATTTCTAAATTCTACACACAGTCTAATATCCCCATTTTTCTTCCTAACCGAGACTAGGTTCACTACCCAGTCAGAGTACCTGAGAGGTACAATTATTTTTTCGTCTAAAATATTTTTCACTTCTTTTTTGACCACAGGTAGTAAAATGGGGTTGATTTGTCTAAGCTTCTGTCTAAAGGGTTTAACACCATGTTTCAAAGGTATCTTGTGCTCGATCACAAAGGTATCATAGGTTTTGAGATCATCGTAATACCATGAAAATACATCTTTATACCGCCCAAGTAAGTCCATATACTTGATTTTTATCTCAAGAGGAAGGTTCTTTGATAACTTCACTATCCTAGTCTCTTTGGTGGTGCCCACGTCATAGTCTTTGACCTCCTTTGGTTGGGTCTTGAAGGTGGACTTCAGAGGCATGTTGTTTCACTCAAACAACCTTTCTAGAGGTATCAGGGCCTTAGGGATCTGATTACTTTTTAACACTAGCAGTCGATGATTTGCAATTTTTTCTCAGAACTCCCGAGGTTCCTCCTCTTCCTGCATAATCCAAGTATGATCGTTTTGGTTTTCTTTTTCTATGTGGGTTTCAGAGAAATCATCCACCATTTCTAGGAAATTTTTGATTTGTTCGTCATGTTCGAAAACCTACCAATGTTGTATGTTGTTTGGTATGGATGGTATGTGCCTTACCTCTATGTGGTATTTTAATTTGAAAGTGGTAGGGGGTGTGAAATTCAAAAATGCTTTGGCCAATGAATCATCCTGCTAATTTCCATCTCGTGGGATGAAATGAACCTTTACTGATGAAAATAAAATTTCCATTAGATCCTAGGTGCAATTTCTGTAGGACCTCAGTCTCGGGTGCTTGGCCTAGTACTGCCTATTTACCTGCTTCACAATTAGTTCAACATCTCCATAGACCTCTAAGTTCTTTATGTTTATCTTCTTGGAAACTTCCAGTCCCAAGACCATAGCTTCATATTCACAAACATTATTTGTGTAGTCTACATCCCACTGTAGCCTATAAGAGAAGGGAATGATGAATTCATTTTTAGGTGCTATGAAAAGCACTCCTGCACCTTCTCCTTCACACGATGAAGCACCATCAAAGAACATTTTCCAAGTTCCAGTGTTGTACACACTTTTAGCTGTCTTTTCGGTTTTTATTTCATCGTTATAACTTTCTTCTGTACAATTATCTTCAGTATCATCAAAGGATAGTATACAATTTCCCTGGTCTTGATCGACAATGTAAACAGGGTAATTGTTAAGATTTTGTGGATCACTTACTATATATGACAACCGTGTTTCCTTGTATAACCGTGTGAACTGTCCACCAAAAATAGGGATTATGGCGTAGGTCATATCCAGCTGAAGGGATCCCCCGAGATTGGCTGCCAAATATCTAGATAATAGTAAACCATACTTCGGGGGTATATCATCGACAACTACATCCATTAGGACATTTTTCACCGAAATTTGGGCGAGGGTGACTACTAAACCTTTGATCATGCCCATGCACTTAACTCTCCTTGAATCAAACGAGTAAATATCTCCATACAGTCTGGTGATTTCGAGGCCTACCCTATCCATAATAGATTTGGGCATTACGTTATGAGAGGCCCTAGAGTCTAGCATGAAATTATGCAACAACCGATCATGCACTTTTAGGATAATATAGAAGGGGGTGATGGTATCTCTAGCACGTTCAAAATGTGGACTAAAAGTGATATTAGACTTATCATCTTCCAGATTTATCAGATCGGACTAACTCTCTAGATCTAAAAAATTTATCATCTTGGTTATTTTTTTTTGGTACAAAGGATTCTTCACCAACTCAACCAAAGGTATTGGTATCTTGATGTTTTTTATCTCATTTTCTAGGAAGAAACCTCCCGCAATTTTATCCATTTCCTTAGCTAAAACATCAGACTCTTTCTTATCAATTTTATTTAGTAGCATTGTTTTATTTTCAACGTTTCTGGTTCCGGGTGTCTGCATTTCAATTGCCTTAGTTATTCTCGCTTCGTTTTCAACCTCTTTTACGTTGTTATTTTATGAGTCTACCCCTTTGTTATTTTGCATCTCGGTCTCTTTCTGAAAGGGCTCGTATGTTTCACCCCTAGGCAAAATTTTCTTGGATTGCACAATCGACACAGGTTTGTTTTTGCGCCTGGAGCTCGGCCATTATGGTNGAAGTCCCGAAATCCAACCTTTTTGGGCTTAAGTATAACATTTCATGTATTTAGAGAAAGGAGGCTCCAACATAGGCTCCAACTAGGGATCTCGTCTCCTTGCAGGATGAGAAGGACAACAGACCAAGTGCCTAAGAAAGGGTAAATGGAGTCATCAGTTTGCTTCAATGAAACTTCATTTGGAAAGGGGTTGTAGAGTAAAATTTGAGGTTTCGACTTTAATTCTAAAATTCTCCAAAACTCAACAGGCTTCCTAAAATTGATTGCAGTCCATTTGGTAACTTTCCCTTTCTCGAGACTGAATTTGGAGCTACTTAAGATGGTCCAATAAATCTTAGGAAAATCAATAGATGTAGTAGGTTTTATCTTGCGTCAAAACGAAGTAAATTCCATGCTTTAAATCGGGGAAACATGCATGAACTCGAGCTATGGATCTGGTTTCAAAAAAGTTGATTACCAGAGTGTAGCATTATTTAAGTATGATAGCCTTACAGAATATCTTAGATATTGCTTCACTGCTAGTGACCCTGTTCAATACCCTGGTGAAGTTATCTAGTTCCCTTTATTGAATTTCCTTTCACCACTCCAAATTGTAATATTGCTTTTAAATGCTGAGATGAGGGAAATCATTTTATGAATTTCCTTTCATCATCTCTTTGGACTAGATGGGGCCAATCAATTATGAATTTCCTTTCACCATCTATCTTATGCTTTAATTTTGAAATGTGGAGTGGGGGAAATCAATTTGTGTAAAATATACCAGGGGTGATATTTGTGTAATATTCGTTACAGAGGCTTGTCAACCTGCTTTGAGTGCTCTGGACCAACTTTCTTTTAACCTTCACAACATCCTAGTCTGTAGTAAATTAGGGGATAATTCATTTCCAGGGGTCTTCTTTTGAGAAAGACTTAACCATTTGAAACCTGTTAAATGAACAAAGAGAGTTAGGATCCACCTACACATGGATTTGTTCATTAGGAGACTAAGGAGTCGTGAAGGCCAACTTACTTTCTGAGATTCATTCGCCATTTTCCAAAATTGAAGTGTAACCTCTTTTCCTCCATGGATGGTATGGGCAGGTGTCAGAGCTTAAGGAGAGAGGACCAAGGATGAAAATGGGAAAGAGAGAAGGCTATGGACCTCAAAAACTCGGATGCTATCATGTAATCCTGACTCTTGGAAACTTGTCCCCCCCCCCCTTTTTTTTTAAAGAAAACATGTCGACTGAATACATCGTACTTGTGAGACCATTTCTATGTTTTAAGTGATGTTCGTTTGAAACCCAGATACTTAGGAAATTCATAGCTTGGCCTTACCACTTCATTCTCCTCTAAAAGAAAAATATTTGTCATCTGTTTTGGGTGGCTCAATTTCTTGATACTTGACCGTCCCTTTCTCCTTTTGCGGTTTGGGATGTAATTTAGAGGCCTGTATGAAACAACACAAAGAGTATCAACTCTTCAAGATTTATGGGATTCTGTGTGTCAAAATTTATGTCTCTACTTCTAAGAAATCAAAAGCCTGTTTTATTCGTGATGAAAGTGAACATACCGAAAAGTTATATAAACAAAAAGAAAACACAAACCAGTATATACAATGGAGATTTGGAACTCATTTATTGCATATAGTTCTTTAAATAACGCCCATTGACAGGGGTGTTGAGGGTTTTATCGTCCAAATTCTCTAATAGAAATGAATTCTTCCCTTCAGAAGATGAGACTTTGAACGGTCCATACCATATATGATCAAATTTACCATGTTTTGTTGAATATTCCCTCCTAGCATCCCATTTCAAAACCAAATCGCAGGGGAGGAAATCTCTATTTTTGTCTTTATGATCGAACACCACTTTCTTGTTGTCCTGTTATTTTTGCATCCTTGCGTCCACCTCAGTCCTACGCTATTGGACCTCAATTAGCTAATTTATTATTCTTGTGACGTGGTTTGGCTCTTCTTTCTCATCTTGCTAGAGATTCATTATAGGGAGCACCAACTTTATAGGTAATACCACATCAGTCCTGTATACCATTTGGAAAGGAGAAGTACCAATGGATTTCTTCGTACCTATCTGATTTTCCCATAAAGCCTACTTCAAGTGTACATGCCAAGATATTTTGTTTTCTCTCATCACCTTCTTAATTATGGTAATTAAACTTTTATTTGATGATTCGTTTAACCCATTACCTTGAGGGTAATATGCTTTGGAGTGGCCCAATACGATGTTATATTTTTGGAAAAATCTAACCATTGCCATAGACTTGAATTCCTGGGCATTATCCATTAATATATTTCGGGGAGAGCCAAATCTGGACAGTATGCTCTCTTCCAGGAAATCTATCACCACCAAATCGATCACCACCAAGTTAGAATAGCCTCTACTCATTCAGTGAAATAATCTATGGCAGTGAGGATCCTTTTATGTTGAGCAATGGAATGTGGGTTGATTTTGCCTATAAAATATAGCCCCCATTGCTGAAAAGGGGCTTTGGTTTCGATAAGAACCAGAGGTAGAGATGGGAGCTTCTGTTTTCTTGTGAACAACTACAAAGGGTTACAGGCTCTGACTTTGGTGTTGACATCTAAGAATAGTTTAGGCTAATAGTATCTTGCCCTCGGGATTTTATAAGTTGTTTCCCTCCAGGCATGATGCCCTCCGCACACTCCTTCGTGAAATTCATTTATGACCCCCTCTATTTCTGATTCTACCAAACAAACCAGTAGGAAGCCTAATGGGTCCTTCTAGTATAGTTGACTTTTGGATATACAGTACTTCACTGCATGTATCTTTAGTGTCATGGATTTAGCTAGAGACAGATCGCTAGGGCATTTCAGGGTCAATAGGTAGGACACTATATCTTTATACCAATTCGATAAGGCAAACTTCTCTTCAATTATGGATATAGCTATTTGGTCGTCGGGCTCATTTACATCTCCATGTCCTTCGTATCCTTGCAGGTTATTTATTCCAAGTGCTGTGAAATTTGATTCCACCAAGAGCTTAGCCAGACCTTATCCTTTCAATAGTTTCGTCGGTTTTACCTCTAGGTCGAACTCTTGAATTTGAGCAAGCCACCAACCCATATTTCCATCATTGTTGAGCTAAACCAATATATCCTTCACAGAAATGGTGGTAACATATGCAATTACCTTATAGTGTAGCACGTAAGTTCTAAAATCCTTCAACGCCTTAACCATAGCATATGCTTATTTCTCTATTACATTGTATCTTAGTTCAACATCTCTAAGAATTTTACTAAAAAAGGATACTAGTTGCTCAAAACCCTCTTCATTCTTCCGGAGAAGTACTGTCGCCACTGTGTGTTCGGAGGAAAACAAGAAAATTAGGAAATCCTTTAGGTAATTAGGGCTTGTCGATACGGGTGCTTCGCTGATAAATTTCTTGATGCATGCAAACAACTCTTTAGCTTCTTCAATCCATTTCACTTCGTTGTTCTTCTTTAGCATATTTGTGATCAATTTCAGGATTTCAGTGAATTTTGGGACAAATATTCTCAAAAAAATTATTTTTCCTAAAAATGACTGAATTTCTTTTATATTTCTATGAATATTTATGGTGTCTATAACTTCTATCCTTTTAGGGTTGATTTTAATTACATATCGAGACACAATGTGTCCCAAGAGTTTACCTTCTTGCATTGCAAAGTGAGACTTCTTTGGGTTTAAATAAAAAAGAAAATTCAGCATTTTTCAAACATTTGCATCAGATGTGACAGATGGTCTTCATTGGATTTAGAGAAGATAGTCAGGTCGTCGAGGTAGATAACTACGAATTTATCTCTTTCACTGATGAAAGTGATATCCATAGCACACTGGAAGGTAGAACCTGCATTCATCATAACAAAAGACATTTTTTCATACATAAATGTCCCCGAAGGGGTGGTGAAAGTTCTTATTTCTTTATCATGCTCGTTGATGACAATTTGATTGTAACTGAAAAACCCATCGATCATCGACATTATATTTTCCCCAACTTATTTTTCCAAAACGTGATCCATTTTGGGTAGAGGATAATTATATTTGAGAGAGGGCTTGTTTAAATTTCTAAATTCTACACACAGTATAATATCCCCATTTTTCTTCCTAACCGAGACTAGGTTCACTACCCAGTCAGAGTACCTGAGAGGTACAATTATTTTTTCGTCTAAAATATTTTTCACTTCTTTTTTGACTACAGGTAGTAAAATGGGGTTGATTTGTCTAAGCTTCTGTCTAAAGGGTTTAACACCATATTTTCAAAGGTATCTTGTGCTCGATCACAAAGGTATCATAGGTTTTGAGCTCATCGTAATACCATGAAAATACATCTTTATACTGCCCAAGTAAGTCCATATACTTGATTTTTATCTCAAGAGGAAGGTTCTTTGATAATTTCACTATCCTAGTCTCTTTGGTGGTGCCCACGTCATAGTCTTTGACCTCCTTTGGTTGGGTCTGGAAGGTGGACTTCAGAGGCATGTTGTTTCACTCAAACAACCTTTCTAGAGGTATCAGGACCTTAGGGATCTGATTACTTTTTAACACTAGTAGTCGATGATTTGCAATTTTTTCTCAGAACTCCCGAGGTTCCTCCCCTTCCTGCATAATCTAGGTATGATCGTTTTGGTTTTCTTGTTCTATGTGGGTTTCAGAGAAATCATCCACCATTTCTAGGAAATTTTTGATCTGTTCGTCATGTTCGAAAACCTGCCAATGTTGTATGTTGTTTGGTATGGATGGTCTGTGCCTTACCTCTATGTGGTATTTTAATTTGAAAGTGGTAGGGGGTGTGAAATTCAAAAATGCTTTGGCCAATGAATCATCCTGTTGATTTCCATCTCGTGGGATGAAATGAACCTTTACTGATGAAAATAAATTGTCCATTAGATCCTAGGTGCAATTTCTGTAGGACCTCAGTCTCGGGTGCTTGGCCTAGTACTGCCTATTTACCTGCTTCACAATTAGTTCAAAATCTCCATAGACCTCTAAGTTCTTTATGTTTAGCTTCTTAGAAACTTCCAGTCCCAAGACCATAGCTTCATATTCACAAACATTATTTGTGTAGTCTACGTCCCACTGTAGCCTATAAGAGAAGGGAACGATGAATTCATTTTTAGGTGCTATGAAAAGCACTCCCGCACCTTCTCCTTCACACGATGAAGCACCATCAAAGAACATTTTCCAAGTTCCAGTGTTGTACACACTTTTAGCTGTATTTTCGGTTTTTATTTCATCGTTATAACTTTCTTCTATACAATTATCTTCAGTATCATCAAAGGATAGAATACAATTTCCCTGGTCTTGATCGACAATGTAAACAGGGTAATTGTTAAGATTTTGTGGATCACTTACTGTATATGACAACCGTGTTTCCTTGTATAACCGTGTGAACTGTCCACCAAAAATAGGGATTATGGCGTAGGTCATATCCAGCTGAAGGGATCCCCCGAGATTGGCTGCCAAATATCTAGATAATAGTAAACCATACTTCGGGGGTATATCATCGACAACTACATCCATTAGGACATTTTTCACCGAAATTTGGGCGAGGGTGACTACTAAACCTTTGATCATGCCCATGCACTTAACTCTCCTTGAATCAAACGAGTAAATATCTCCATACAGTCTGGTGATTTCGAGGCCTACCCTATCCATAATAGATTTGGGCATTACGTTATGAGAGGCCCTAGAGTCTAGCATGAAATTATGCAACAACCGATCATGCACTTTTAGGATAATATAGAAGGGGGTGATGGTATCTCTAGCACGTTCAAAATGTGGACTAAAAGTGATATTAGACTTATCATCTTCCAGATTTATCAGATCGGACTAACTCTCTAGATCTAAAAAATTTATCATCTTGGTTATTTTTTTTTGGTACAAAGGATTCTTCACCAACTCAACCAAAGGTATTGGTATCTTGATGTTTTTTATCTCATTTTCTAGGAAGAAACCTCCCGCAATTTTATCCATTTCCTTAGCTAAAACATCAGACTCTTTCTTATCAATTTTATTTAGTAGCATTGTTTTATTTTCAACGTTTCTGGTTCCGGGTGTCTGCATTTCAATTGCCTTAGTTATTCTCGCTTCGTTTTCAACCTCTTTTACGTTGTTATTTTATGAGTCTACCCCTTTGTTATTTTGCATCTCGGTCTCTTTCTGAAAGGGCTCGTATGTTTCACCCCTAGGCAAAATTTTCTTGGATTGCACAATCGACACAGGTTTGTTTTTGCGCCTGGAGCTCGGCCATTATGGTGTCGGCCATTCCTTGATAAGCAGGATCATCAACGTTGTTTAGGTTACTATCTTCAAACGATGATTGTTCAATGTTCAAGGACTTCTCATAATCTTCTTTCATCAAGTGAGGTTGTATACAGTCCTCGCCTAAGTTTTTTACGTCTTCTTCCAAGTCTTCAAACTCTTGCATATCATTTCCTCCAATAAAATTTTCATTTTTTAGAGGTGTTTGGATCTTTTGGTCTTCATTTTTAATTTTTCTTGGTTGAAACTGAGAATTGGGATTTCTCTTGAATTCTCTCTTAACGAATTGATCAACTCTGGATTGATCTCTCTCCATTCTCGAGATTTTGTTTGATAGTTCTTTTATTATCCTAGCCATGTCATCCATTTTGTCATCTAAGGATCTTACAGATCCAAAGGGACCTGCTTGTTCTCTAAGATGTCTAGTTTCCCTGTTTCCTATCTTGATTTTAATTTTTAATTTACCTGAAGCTATCGTGTTTGACTCAACTTCCACAGCTTCATCTTGCATTCAGGTTAGGTCATCCCCTCTCCTTTCTCTTAATAGTAGAGAAAAATCAGGTTCAAAGGCTCCTGTGAACATTACTTTGGCTGCAGGTTGGGACAGTTTAACTTCAATAGGGATCTTATTGTACAACTTGTTAAACCTTTGGATAAATTCCATAACAGTTTCAGATCCCTTTTTCTTCAAAGACCCGAACTTGGTCAAATAGTATAAATGATCCTTTCTTTCACCCCATTGTTTGAGAAAGAGGTCTTCTAGTACATCGTAGGATATGATTGAACCTGGGGGAATGCTCTGAAACCATGTTCTTACCTGTTCCTCGAAGGTTTGGAAAAACAAACGAGAATGCACATCCTCAAGATCGAGACCTAGAATATCAAAAAATTGATAAAAAAAAGTTGATATGCTCGGCTGCAGTTAGACCTCCTTCTCCTGTGAACTTGGGTAAGTTTTTAATATATATTTTTGGGTAAATCATGGAGAGGTACTGGAAGGAAAAAGGGGCCGTATCTAGCGACTACTTTGGTGAAAACTCTGGGAGGCAGTTGTTGGAATTGACCTCCTATTCCCCCTACTCCTCTGGCGAAGGCCATGGATAACCTAAGAGACAAAATCGATGTGTTATAAAGAGGGTTGGATATAATGTATAGCAACTCTCTGGCTTCCCCAGTGTGGAAAGGGGAAAATTCGGGAATTTTTTTACCAGGGGAGGTGAAAGTTGAAAAAGGGGAAGAAGGTATACATGGACTCGGTTCCTCCGACTTGCATGATATATAAATAGGAGAACCCACCGGTGTTGAATCCATGTACATGGAAAATTCTTCAAGGCCTTGAGTGACAGAGGGTTTTATATTGAGATTTGATGGTATATCAATAGGGATGATATTTAAGGTAGACGGGTTGCCCCTACTAACATAAGAGGTTGTCAGAGAGGTCTCGGTCTTGATCTCGGGTAGGATTTGCTCGGACTTTAGGGTCTCGGCTCCGAAAACATTGTCCTATATTATCCCTAGAGGAAGTTCTCGTGAGGGTGAAGGTTTGAAAAAGGTTTTATATTTAGACTGATTAGACTTGGGTTGGTAGGAAACAACATTTTGTTTAAAAAGACCCCTTGGTCTTAGCATTTTTTGGCACTATTTGTTTGGCATCTGGGTTTTGTCTGGTGTTATTTCGAAAGGATGCCATATTACTTAAGAGTGGAGTCTCCAAGTAAATGATGAAGGTTTATCCTTAACAAGGTGTTCCCTCTTTGTTCACTATCAAAAAATGAAACTTGGAAATGTCATTTTCTCAGGGGAAAGTGACTATGATTATCCATCCTCGGCAGTGGTGCCAGAAATATGTTGTTCTAGAGTCTTAAGGCTATAAAGTGTAGAGTTTGAGCATCCAAAGTGAGTGAGTGATAAAAAGGGGAAGAAACAACTTCAGGGAAAGAAGCTACGACCGATCTTTGAGTTGTGTTTGTCTAGCTTCCAAATATTTTTGAATGCTAATATCCCGTTCGATGGAAGACCATGAACATTCGAGCTCTATTCGGGTGATGTAAGTATTAAGTATGGTATTGAAAAGATTCAAAGCGATGCTAGTTTGATCTGATAGGTCAGGTTTGATGTTGGGCTGCCTTATGATGGGTACATTCATGTAGAGAACAGAGCTTTAAAAAAGGGTTGATGTTTTAAAGTGCTTATTTCAATTTTAGATTATACGAGGAAATTTAAGTGAATCCAATCAAAGGGTTTAACAAAATCGAAGGTTGTTTTCCATAACTAAGTTAAAATATGAAACCGAGTGTGAAAATGGAAGAAAAACATAGAGTTGTCAACAATGTGGGGCATGAATTTCAGAGGAATCCCATGCTGCAGCAGAAGAAGAAAAGAAAGAGATACCTTGATGAAAGAATAAAATGTAGATATCTAAGTAATTCACAGGTCTTGTACCTGCTAGTAGCCGATACAGAGGAAAAGTTGTAAATAA
>JZKD02S0658425.1:3987-15515 GCA_000966675.3 Picea glauca
TTGATTCTCTTCAGATATTGTTCACTTTGGGTATTTGGTTGTTCTGTGTGTAGGTACTTGATCATCATCCCTCAACATCATTCCTTCAGGTATATACTCAGCACTGGCATGTAGTTTCCCCCGCTGTATTGCATTTACATTTCCATTCACATCCTCTGATATCAGCCTTTAGGATACCCATTCCCGGCTCTGCAGTACTCACACGTCCATTTGCATCTTCGGTACTGTTACTCGGTAGATTTCTTACCCACATGAGTTGTCCCATTGATAGCACCTTTTGGAACTTTTGACACTCATGCTGTTCTTCATTACCCTTTAGGGATGGGAGTCCCGATAGTCTTTCATCATGTTGCGGATCAACCACATACTTCTTCTCCTCATTTTGCTAGCTTCCCATATGGACTCCCAGATCATCGCTTTGTGGTTCTATTATTTTTACCTGCACCTCCGCAGGATCATGAACCCTCCATTTCATCCACCATCAGTTTGCCCATCTGCGAACCTATCTTCATTTCACCTACCTCATACAAAAACTCACCAATGGGCCCCCCACCCTTCATCAGTTTTCCAAGAAATCTCTTCCCTCTCTGGGGCATTCATTTCACACTCGGGCACCCGTTTCTGTATTTGTACATTTTCCCCCAAATTATTCATTATTTATTGTACAAACGCCTTTATTTCCAGTCATTACCTTTTATTTTGTCATCACCGTTGGTGACTTGCTTCCTTTTTGGCCACACGCAACCAATGTCACCCTTGGTTGGAGCATTGCTTCTCATCTACCCTTGCTGGCATCATCCATATATTCAGAGTACTACCCAAGTCACTTACCTCTACCCTCTGAATTTGTTCACCTTGTCCCGCCTCTGGCATAACTTATCACTGGTCTTGTCGTCCCCCTGACACTCAACCTTGTCACATGGTTGTGACCACTCATTATATCATACACCCTCCAACCAAGGGCAGTCTTGAGTCTTCCCACTTCTTGAATTTGTCCATGTACCTTTTCCACTTCCTCACCTCAGTAGATTCCACAAAGCCCTTTGCTTCTAGGAGTCGCGTCCCCCTTTTTGTCGACATCAACACAATTTTCCATAAGGGCGACAGTATCTTGATTCTCATTTTCCATTCAATGAGAGATCTCGGACGGCACAGGGGGAAACACCATTGCTCCTTGATGTCGTTGACCCCCATCGCATTTGACGCCAACACTTTCTCATGTTACGGTGGGTCTTACTTTGCGACTATTGCAGTTCTTTTTATCACTTGCCGAAGACCTATGAACTTGGTAGGGCCATCAATGCCTGCATCACCGTCGCTGCTTATTACCACGATCATTGCCTACTGTTCAGAGTATGTTCCTTTGTAGAATTGTCTTCTACCTTTATCATTACCGCCCCCGAGGGTGCTGCAGTTGTCTACACCAACACTTCAGTCATCGTTTTTCAGAGTTACATAACACGAGCATGGGGCATGCCCGCCTCGTTTGTACACAGTTGTATATTGTTACGCACCTTATGGAAGGTCAGTTTCTACTGGTTCCTTTCTTCTCCAACGGATTGCTCTACACGTTCCCACTCTTACTCTCCCTTACAACAACATTCTCAGTAGAAGAAACATTGATGGATTTCAGCTATACGTTTGCTCCTAACCTCATCCATCAGGGGGCATCTGTTATCACTGAAATTTTGTCCGCACATGGCGACAAGAACTCAGCATCGTCAAAATAGTAATGAAGTCATTCATGGCACTAGATTAATTTCACAACATTGAAAAAGGGTCAAAAACTATACAAAGTAACCAAAAATTGAAGGGCGCTTTACAGAAGACGGGTGCGTGCGCATATGCGTGGAACAAAAACGTACAATGCGCGCATGTGCACACGATGCGCGACTGTGAGCGAAACAACCCGCGCACCTGCTAAACGGTGCATTTATTGAATTGGTCGGCCTCCCAACCACTTATGGACCAGCTCCCAACTTGATTTGACCATCAAATCTGAGCTGAATCCGCATGGTAGGCTGGTCAAAGACCTAATTGAGCCCTAAAGAGCCCCTTTTCACACCTCAAAGGAGTTACATAATCACCCAATGCTATGCTATAAAAAGCCATGAAGAAACATCATTTTCTGAAGGAATTTCATGTAATGTTATGCTGCTTAGATTGTTTTAAGGACTCACTCCTTGACAATAACACATTAGCATCATTTCATTGAGCTATCCACCTCTCTCTTGAGTGGATGTGCTAGGAGTTCTTTCACCATCATTCTCATTTTCTCATTGTAAGGAGAGCAAGTTTGTGAGGGCCTCAAGAGCCTTCCATTGGAGAAAGAAGGGACCCAAGTCCCCTTTATTCATTGTACTTTGGATTTCATCAATTGATCAGCCTAAAAAGATTGGTGATATTGGTCTTTTTGTGTTTGTTATTTCTTTATCCATATGCTCATAGTTTTAGTTTATTTTAATTTAATTCTTGATTATAGTCTTGTTGTTCTTTTTCTAACTCTTTCCTCTACAGCTGTCATGCCCAGCAAGACCCAACTAGGCATGTAAGCACCCTTTATTTGCTTACCAAGTGACGAATTGGGTGCAAACAATATTGATCTTCAAACTAGAATTTATTTGACCTTATTTGATACCATTTTAGAAACTGGTAACACTCGTGTTGAACTCCACCATTCTTGAAAAGTCATTTTTGAAGATATTAGAATATGTGACCAGTGGGAGGATCGACAAAGGAAACCTGTAAATCATCATCCTCATTTAAACATTTTGTTGGAAGATTGGTTGTTGTCATTGATGTCAACCCTAGTCATTGGTTTTGGACTGCAAGATTGATGATGATATTTAGACATGAAGGAAAATGCACATGCAGATACAACACCCATGGAAGGATAGTATACATAATGTTGTTTCCGTTGGTAGGTGGCACGTCATGTGGATCCTCATGGTTGAGGAGAAATGAATTTTTGAAGATGACAAAGTGAATTGAAGAAGGAAGTACAGGTTGGCTCTGAAGATAATTAAAGAAAAGAATTACAAAATTAGAAAGTGTCAGGTCATCCCTAATGTTAAAAGGAAGTGACATAAAGGGTATAAATACATGTCATTAAACATTCATTTTTTAACACACACAAGTTTGTTAATGAACAAGTATATATAAGTCGAACTTTAGAGGAAAATTGAAGTAAAGAAGGTCAGATTTCAAGGGAGGATGAAGTCTTTTGGTGATGTGTTCTAAGTATCAACAATTGATATCAGAGAAGGTTTCCTTCAGAACAGTTTAACCACTGGAAGGAAAATCCTGAGCAGATATGGATGACCATGAGCACATTTCAAATTGGATTCAATGATTTGATGGAAGAAATTATGCATACTGGAGTGATAGAGTGAAAAATTACCTAAAAACTTTGGGAGTAGACATTTGGTACTCAGTTGTAAATGGCTATGTAATCCCAAATAATGCTCCAAACGATCCAAATGAGAAGAAGCTTATGATTTGTAATTCAAAAGCTAGACATGTTATTCTAGGAACACTGACACCAACCATTTCTATCAAAGTGATGGGCTGCAACACTGCTAAAGAGGTATGGGAAAAACTCAAGAGTATCTATGAAGGTAATCCAAAATTTAAGTAGGTCAAGCTTCAACGATCTAGAGTAGAATTTGAAAATTTGAAGATGGATGAAAAGGAAGATATTGAAACCTATTTTCTGAGAGTTGATGAAGTTTTTAATGATATCAGAGGATTAGGTGAAGAGCTCAATGAATCCTTGGTTGTATAAAAAGTGTTGAGATCACTTCTCTTGAAGTATGATGCTAAGGTATCTGCCATTGAAGAAACTAGGGACTTGACCAAAATGACAATGAATGAATTACATGGGTCTCTTATAGCATATGAAATGAGAACATGTACAGAAAGTGAGCAACTAAACAATGAAGCAGCCTTTAAATCCATAAAGAAGACAAAAGACAAGGATAATGACCTTGATGAAGAAATAGCAAATTTCGTAAGAAGGTTCCAAAAGGGAACTGGAAATTACAAAGGTAAGTCTCATTTCAAATTCTTTAACTGTGGTAGAATAGGACATATTGTTGAAAACTGCTACTATAAAAAGAGAAGTCTCAACAATAAAAAGATCTTCTACTCCATGGATGATGACATCTCCTCATATGAGAGTGATGAAGAAGATAATGATGGAGGAGAAGTCCTCTTCATAACCCAAGAAACCCAGGATGATGATCACAAGAGTTATAAAGAAGAAGAAATCATTTAGGAAGAAGATTCAGATGAAGAAACCAAACTTGATTCCTTTTGGGGATACAAAGGCAACGTAGAGAGTGAACAAGAAGATGAGAATCTTGAAAAGTTAAAGCATGTTGAAATTGAAAATAACAAGCTTAGAAACACAAACATAATACTAAAAGGTGAATTGAGTAGTTGTGAAGAAGATAATTACAGGCTTCAAAAGACCATTGGTAAATTGAAGGAACAATTAGAAGATTATGATAAATTGAAAGAAGAATTGGATCACACAAAAGGGGAGATACTATTGACAATATAAAAGTTGAAGAAGTTAGAAAAAAGAACTGAAAAATTAGATGAGATCCTTAGCAGACAAAGATCTCCAAATGACAAGACAAGACTAGGATACAATGACAGTTTGAAGACAACAAAACAAGATAAGGAAGATGAAAATAATGAAACCAACACTCTAGAGAAAGTTGAACAACAAGATAGAAGACTAGAATTCATAAGGAATGAGACATCAAGAAGATCCTCTCCCATCAGGTATGAAATCAATCATTATGAAGGAAAATATAGAAGAACAAATCATGAACCCAGATGGAATACACCACAAAGAAGATCACTTACTCCCAGGTATCAAAATTTCTTTCTTGGACATTATTATACTTGTGGAAATTTTGGACACAAGGCAATCAATTGTAGAATCAATGAAAGGAATAACTACGCAAGCTACATGAACGGTGAAAATAATAGATATGGAAATGTTCGTAGACCTGTCAACAAAAATTATAATCCATTTGACCCATTAATGGATCAAAATATTGTATGTTATAAGTGCAATAATCTTGGTCACAAAGCATGAGACTGCAGAGAGATGAAGGAAGATAATCATATGTTAAATGTCCCTATACCAACTACAACATGGAAAAGGAAAGAAATTCCACACAATGAAAATTGTCGAATAGCATTGGTCACTAAAGAATGCAAAGAATAAGATGAATGGTTCATAGACAGTGGGTACTCATCTCATATGACCAGAGATCAAAGAAAATTTGTCAGTTTGAAGAAAAAGAGTGGAAATGTTGCATTTGGACATGAATCATCTACCAAAATACTTGGAAAAGGAACTATAAAGCTTGGAAGTGAAAATGTAAAAGCAGAAAAAGTCCTATCAGTTGAATATCTGAAGCATAATCTCCTCGGTGTCAACAAAATATGTGATCAAGGATACACTCTTATGTTTGACTCCCAAAAATGTAAAATCATAGAAAATAACTTAGGAATATTGGTTTCAACTGTAACAAGAAGACTGAACAACATATACATCCTAGACATGAAGAAGAGAGAGAAGACAGAAGCCACACAAAAGGATTAAAAGGAAGAAAAGGTCCCAAAGACCAAAAATAAGGATGAAGTATTATTGAGTGCCACATGTTTAGGGGGAGCAACCCCAAAGAAGAAGGTCACCTTATGTCATTGAGCTCAGGGGGAGAAACCCCACCCTTTTCCATTGATGTCAAAGGGGGAGATAAATTGGGATCATGATGACAGGGGGGGCATGAGTGTTGCCATCAATGACAAAGGGGGAGATTGTTGGAAGATTGGTTGTTGTATTGATGTCAACCCTAGTTATTGGCTTTGGACCACAATATTGATGACGGTATTTTGACATGAAGGATAGTGCACATGAAGATACAACACCCATGTATGGATAGTATACATCATGTTGTTTCCAGTGGTAGGTGGCACATCACATGGATCCTCATGGTTGAGGCGAAATGATTTTTTGAAGATGTCAAAGTGAATTGAAGAAGGAAGCACAGGTCATCTCTGAAGATAATTAAAGAAAATAATTACAAAATAAGAAAGTGTCAAGTCGTCCCTAATGTTAAAAGGAAGTGACATAAAGGGTATAAATTCATCTCATTAAACATTCATTTTTTAACACACACAAGTTTGTAATGAACAAGGAGATATAAGTCGAATTTCAGAGGAAATATGAAGTAAAGAAGGTTGGATTTCAAGGGAGGATGAATTATTTTGGTGATGTGTTCTAAGTATCAACACATTTTTCACATGTCCTGTAGCTCTCATATCTCTCGAAGAACAAGAGGGTTGTCACATGAGAATATTCCTATATCTAAAATAGGAAGGAGAAAGGTTTTCATACAAAGCCAACAAACTTCTCTTCATCAGACTTTATCTGATTCAGCTAGTTCCAATCTACCTGCAATTTCCTTCACTTTAAATATGACATCTTCTAGTGGTGGTATTGGTACCAGAGGTTCCTCTTCTTCACATTCTTCATCTTCATCTGTAATCAGAAGTATTTATAGCCATCAGATTCGAATTCAATTTACAACTATTCTGAAAAAAAGTCATTAAAAGGTATGGATTATTTCAATTCAAAGAAGATGGTACCACCACCCTATGGCACATATATTATCCATTGAATATTACACCAACCTCCCAACCCATTCCAAATTTTAAGGATCCTTTTCCTAAGTTTTCGAGAAATGGCACTATTTCTACAAAGGAACACTTAGTAGCCTTTTCTAATGTGTTCCATAATATATGGCCAAATGACAATGATACTTTCATGCACTTATTTGTCACCTCTCTTGAAGGGAACGTTGTTGTAAATGTTTTCAACTTACCCCCTAATATATTTTCTACATGAGGAGAATTGGTCTACTGGTTTAAATATACATATAGATAACCTAAAATCCTAGCTGATCAACTAAGGGAATATAATAATATTACTTATAACAACAGTGAAAGTATTAAATTGTTCAATCTTCATTTCACTAAGTTGTATTGTTAAGACATAAATAGTGTCACATTACCCATTAATTGGGGCATATTGCACTAGTATTTTTATTTTATTTATGTCGACTTAGGTCCATTATTTGTAATTGTACCTCCTAGTCTCCTATATATACCAAGGATACCTTTTCATTTGGAATCATGTTGTATTTGTGAATTCATATGATGTATAAGGACATTCCCCCCTTGAAGAGGCTTATTATCTGAATTTCTCTCTTTTTCAAGGTGTTGAGTATTTATTCTAAAGTTTTTATGATATTTTTATATTTGGTTCCTAACATTTGGTATTAGAGCTCAAGGTCTTGGGGTTTCACTGCTGCATCTGAGACACCTTGGAATTTTCTCTATAAATCATTTTTTGGGACATTTCAGAAGGAACTCCTTGAGGGATATTTAGTAGATGGATCAAAGTACTTGTGGTTAAAATATCATCTTCTAGGGATTTATATTTTCAAAGATATATCTCATGGAATATCGAGTTCCTGAATGATGCAGAATTCAACCATCACAAAAATTTTGCTATAATTGTTTTTCTATGATTCTTCAAATAGTAAAAATAGGATGATATTCACAAGAATTATCAAGGTATATTTGGTAAAAATTTCCTCTTTTGGTTCATCCTAAGTTTGGATATACACCTTGTGTAAGATAGGGTAGCTGACTAGTCCTCTTAACTAGTCTCAAATAGGTGTTCTAGATAGAACAATGATATATTCTTCATTGAGTATCCAAATTAAGTGATATTTGGAAATTGGACAGTCTATAGTATTTATGGTACAAGTTTCAGAAAAATGTATCACATATTGTGCGCTTGGCACGCTTTACAAGTACGCTCTCCTAGAAAGTCCAAAAATTGGCAAGGCATGGGGAAGTCACCATAACTTCCATTTGGCACATCCAATTTTGATCAGACCTATGGAATTGCAGAGAGGACATATTAGAGAACTAAGTAACGAAATTTCAAACCTAGAAGGTATGAAATTGAAAAGATACAATAGAAAAAAGGTCGGCTAGTAGAATAGTCTCCAAATCGGGGTTTAAAAGGTGTGTTGTTTTTTGGAAATTTGCACATATTTTGACTAGAATATCCAGTTGGGGTGATTCAAAAAGTTGAATAAAGTGGGATAAAAGGAGTGTCGGATAAATTTGAGAAACAATTAGGTCTTTTTTTAGGTACATATTTGTTTTGACATCTCTAAACGTAGGATCTATCATTACTGGTTAGCACTACAACCCGGGGACAATGTGGTTCTTCCACATACATAGAGTATATTAGAAGGCCCCTTTTGAATGGTTGTGCATTAAAAAACACTACTACGATTTTGATCTCCAACATACCTAGCATATATTAGGATACCCCTTATAATCCTAAGACTTACCAAGTAAACCTTTTGGCTATCTTGTTTCTATAGTACACCGAGAACAACACTCAGGGAGATCACTCTCTAGAATCTGGGTAGTCGGATAATACAAATAAGGGTATGGTCAATCCTCCTTAGTTATTACCCTAAGCTATTGGGTCGAGTACTATTTTTGGACCTCGCATGTATATCAGATAGATATAGCACCTGACACTCCCTTGTCTGTGAGGACCTCTACCTAATCCAATTATGAATTCCTAACTTGCAGTGATACTTGGTCAACATTCCACCAAAAAAGGGAAATTCTACACCAAATAATCCTTCAGAAAACTCTACTTGGACTCTTTATGAAGGTTAAGAAATGCGCAGGGACATGAATGATTTACAAAAGAAGGCAATAACAAAAGATGAACTACAAGGGATGATGGATTCAACTTAAGCTAAGATGGAAGCAATAATGGATACTAAGATGGATGGTTTAAAGGGGGAGATCATGGAAGGATTGAAAAAATTTCTAATAGAGAGGCCACCTGAAAGTGAAAATGTATCCCATGAAATTCATGATGAGGAAAAAAGGAAGATGAATCAAGACTATAGAAACTCCAACTTTGGGTTGAAGACCAATCACCTTCCTAAGAAGGATATGAGGAAGTTTGATGGAAAGGATACAATCATATGGATACTCCAGATCGAGCATTTCTTTGATCTACATGATGTGTTGCACACACAAAAGGTACAAATTGCATCTTTATATTTATAGCCCAATCAATTTGTGTGGTATCGATAGCTTTGTTCTCACAAATCACTTGTCACATGGAAAATTTCCATAGAAGAAATGATAGCACACTATGAGGATACAAGGAGCAATAACTACTTCATCCAATTGATAAATATCAAGGAAAAGGGTTCAGTTGTAGAGCACACTGATAACTTCCAAATATTGAATATAAAGGTAATGGATATTATAGATGAGCATCTAATTGATGTATTCATAGAAACTTTAAAGGATAACAGTCAACACGAGATTCCCCTTTGGGAACCCAAATCATTGGAGAATGCGTTCAGGGTGGAAATAAATGTTGAAAGTAAAAACATGGCTATGGATACTAGAAGGACCACTCCTAACATCTATCAAGAGAATAATGTTCCTTCTTCTAAACGACCTTAACCTACAAGGTTAACACCTCAAAAATTGGAGGAAAGAAAATAAATAGGTTTATGATTTAATTGTGACAACAAGTATAGTAAGGGACATAAGTGTGGTGAGAAGAAATTATTCTACATAGATTGTGAAGAGGAATAAAAACAAGAACAAGAACCATCTCAAGATGAAAATATAGAAGATATTTCTTCTGAAGAGTTGACTCCCACCATATCATGTAATGCGTTGGCTGGAATTAGTACTCCTCAAGTCCTCAAGATCGAAGGATATATAAAAAATAAAAAGGTAATAGTCCTAATTGATTCTGGTAATACTCATAATTTCATTCACTAGAAATTAGCCAAATCTCTGAATTGTTTTATATATCTAGCTCCATAGTTTCAAGTAATGATTGCAAATGGAGGAACTATCAATTTCTCAGGAAAATTCCATAAGATCAATCTTATTATGGGGGAACATGTAATGAATATTCCAATGATTTCTATACCCATGGGTGATGTTGATGCCATACTAGGAGTCCAATGCTTACAATCATTGGGAAAAATGGATTTTAATTTTCAATAACTTTTCATGAAATTTTCATTGGAAGGAAAGGAGATTGAGTTAAGGGGTATCACAAGGAAACTCGGTAAGGTGATAAGCTCTAATGGTATGAAAAAATTATTGAAAAAGGGGCATCGGGGTGTAATTTTACAACTATGCTCACTAAATGTTCAAACATCTAAGCCATCTATTCCCCCATATCTCCAAGGGATCATTGATAAGAATTCCAAAGTATTTGAATATATTCCTAGAGGTCTTCCACCCACTCACGATCGTGATCATGATATTCACCTAATTCTTGGGAGTGTTCCTCCTAACATCAGGCCTTACATATACCCTTATGCCTAGAAGAGTGAAATTGATCATATGGTTGAATAAATGTTTGACGCTGACATTATTAGACCTAGCCAAAGTTCTTACTCTACAACAGTGGTAATGGTAATCAAGAAAGAGGGATCATTACTTATGTGTCCAGATTATAGAGATATCAACAAGATCACCATTAAAGATAAGTTTCCCATTCCCATCATTGATGAATTGTTAGATGAACTACATGGAGAAATCTACTTCACAAAGTTAGATCTTCATTTAGGATATCATTATATTAGAATGAAGGAATAAAATATCCCAAAAATAACACTCCGAGATTATGGAGGTCATTATGAATTTTTGGTCATGCCTTTTGGCCTTGCGAATGCACCTTTCACATTCCAAGGGTTGATGAATTCTATTTTCAATCCCTTCCTTCGAAACTTTGTGTTAGTATTTTTTTATGATATACTAATATATAACAAGTCTTGGGAGGATCATGTTTGACATGTTGATAGGGTGCTACAACTACTAAAGGAGCAACAACTATATGTCAGACCATCCAAATTTTTCTTTAGGGTGAAGGAGGTAGAGTATTTGGCTCATATTGTATCTCATGAAGGTGTCAAGGCAGACCCTAATAATATTAAGGTCATGATGGACTAGCCGATTCCAAAAACATTGAAGAATATTAGAGGATTTTTGGGTTTGATAGGTTACTACCTTAATTTTTTTCAGAACTATGGAATAATAGCAACACCTTTAACGACATTAACTAAGAAGGATGCATTTTCATGGACTCCAGAGGCAACTCAAGATTTTGAAAAACTTAAAGAGGCGATGTGCAAATCTCCTGTCTTGACCACACCCGACTTCACAAAAACCTTTATTGTGGAATGTGATGCCTTAAGAAATGGAATTGGTGTTGTTCTAATTGAAGAAGGAAGGCCCATTGCTTTTGAAAGTCGGCCACTCAAGGGAAAGGACTTACACAAACCCATTTATGAGAAGGAAATGATGGAAATACTACATGAATTAAAGAAATGGCTCCATTAACTAATAGGTAGGAACTTCAAGGT
>JZKD02S0658447.1:0-15515 GCA_000966675.3 Picea glauca
TATTCAATGTTCAACTTAATTGCTCAATAAAACATCAAAGACATTCACCATAAAGTTGCAAGAAAGATATAAGCATGAATTAACCATCAATGTGTGTTCCCTAAGCATACATCTAGATGGTTAAGGGGTTTCTTAAAAGTTAGATTAATTTTAAGTTCTCTCCCCCTAAACTATGTTTGTGCTTTAAACTTCATCTTCCCTTGGCCAAATGATTGCCGGGTGCTCAAGATAGTAAGGCAACGAGGCCCACCCTAGCTTCCACGGTCAGCCCTGACAGTAAGAGTACTTCCCGGAAAGGATCCCCGCTACGGAATCACGGGACGGTCCCCCGCCACTTCCTTCCGTTGTTTTCCTCAAACCCGTTTTAGATGGTGGAGATGGCTGAATAAAGCCCCTAAAATGTTGTCTAAGTGTTATTATGACCCGCAGGTGGGTCTTTTAGTGTGTTGGGTGACTTTTAGAGGTGTTTTAGGCACTTAAAAATTGACATTTTAGCGCATGGCCGAACCGAAAAAGCTCATAAAAATGTATTTGCAAACTTGAAATAAAAGAGCATTTACCACATTAAGACATAAAGGAAATGTTGCATAAGATGTAGCAATTAATCATGAACCATTCCACATATGTACTTGAAGATAATATGAGATTTAAACAAGAACAACTTGCCACATATAACTGAAAAACTTGCTTGAAAGGGAAACTTATGAATATGAGATCTTAAACCATTAAGCAAGATGACATGAGTGTGAAGATTGTTTGAAGTGTGAAACTGAAAATGAAATGCCTTAAACCATGAGATTATGCCACAATAGATGAAAAGAACATTAAGAACATATGAGCATCACATCACAATTTAGACATTCAACTTAAGAGTTAAAGATTTAACATCATCAACATATGCCAAGTATTAAACCCATATGAAAGATATAAGCATTAAAGAAAATAAAGATTTAACAAGTTGATATTAAAGATCTTTAACCAATATTTAGAGGATATATGAGATGAATGATTCTAGACCAAAGACTAAATCTATCATTTAAGCATGACTTAGATCATTCAATCATGAGACATGTAAGGGAAAATAACTCAAGGTATTAGAGCAAGATTATTTAGATGACTACTCTAAATTATATTTTAACCATAAGAGCATGCAATCATCAAAAAGAAATTATTTTCCCTTAGGCCGTGCGGTTTTGGGGATTACTCTCTCAAGATCCCGATCATTAGCTTATTAGAAATGAAGAAAACTTAAAAGAATGAAAACCACTTACAATGGCCAAGGTGGAGGCAAGCCTACCATTGTTGGCCAAGGAGGGTTATCTAATCTAAGAGCAAATTAATAAAATGAAAAGGCCACACAACTTGTCTATTGGACAAGAGGGGCCAACAACTAAATGAATAAAGAAATGATTAACTATAAAGTAAAGCAAACTATACTATGTTAGTTTATTATTATGGATCCAAAAGAATGAAATAATGAAATAGAACTTGGAATTTAAAGGAGAGAAGTTGGGAAATAGTTACCCAACCGAAAGGGTTTCTTGGGGAAGTTTTCTTGAATGACTTGAGCAGCGTTTCCCCCTCTTTTCTGGTATGTACCTGCAAAAAACAGCAAGCAAAAGCTTGCTGGAAATGCTACAAAACACACGCAAAATATTACAAAAATTTCTGTTTTTACACAGAAATTTTATATGTGAAAATCTGAACTGAAAAATTTATGTTTTGACCTATCTAAGAGATGTGTTAGCTACAGAAAATGGAATGAAATGACAGAAAAATATCAGATACAAATCAAAAGGCCAAGAGTTTGTGCAAGCTTTGGCTGGAAACTGCTCTAAAGTCTCTCCCAACCAACCCTTGTGAGACAAATCTGCACACTACAACAAAATGTGAGTTCAAAACAGCATAGTATAATGATTAGAATAGCAATCATGAACTAATTCACAATTCTAACTAACCAACATACATAGATCATCAACACTAATGTCTATTTGATTTACCCAAATAAACTAATTTATCCAAGAAACTAGCTAAGAACCCACAAAATGCAAAGGAACAAAGTCACCTCATGTTGATCGACAAACAAGACTAATCTCTATTGGTCCAAAATCCTCAAAAGCTTTTTGTTTATTGAATCCAAAAGTATGAGAGTGTTGTAGCAACAAGTTGCTACAAGACTTTCAAGAGCAATGAGTGAAATGTGAGATGGCAAGAGCAAGAAGATGGCAAGAATTCGATAGCATAACTTTAGCTCAAAGAATGGTGAGGAAAAAGGGTGAGGAAGGGTTGTATTTATACCTCAAGAGGCAAAGTGAAGGCACTTGGATGAACTCCAAGTGTCACATCATAAGCAAATGAGCGAATCTCAAGGCTAGGGTACACCATCTAGGGTTTGAAAGCTAGATCTAGGGTGTAGGAAAAAGTAGGAGGTGTTGGGATTAAGCAAAGAGGTGTGAGAGGCCTTGGGATTGATGCCAAGGAAGGTGAGAGGTCTCAAATAATTTTTAAAAAATCATTTGTGGCATTTCTAGAAGAGGGGGGGGCGTAACTTCTCTTGGAGGGGGCAAAAAAGGTGTGAAAATGAAGGAATGGAGGGGAATTAATGAGAAAAAAGGAGTGGGATCATCCTAGGAGGTGATGTGGGGGTCAAAGGGAATCATAACTTATGAGAGGGGGCCCCAAATAAGTCACAACAACTTCCACCAAGGAAAAACATCACTTGCCCTAGGGGGCATAATTTTTTAGTGTAGAAGTTGGGTAAGGGGTTAGAATAGGTTGGATAAGGTTGGGAGGGTTAGGTTATGCTTAGGAAAGTCTAAATTGCCACTTGCCACCTTAACATTCACTCACTAACTCAAAATTACAATAGTTTTGACATTTTAATAATGTCACCTTAGCAATTAAAATTGTTATTTTGACTGAGACTGACTCTGAGTGGACAAAGACATAGTAAACTTCGTCCGACTGAACTGAAACTTGGTCTATGGATGTAGGGGGTGCTATTCCATTTCTTTTGAGCACAAATACCCCTATCAAAAGCCCAAAGATCCAGTTTTTACAATATTAGCTCAAAAAATAATTAATTAATTAAATTATTAAAATTTAATTAATTAAAAAAAAACCTATGTAGACTCGACGAAATTCCGCGAAACTTTCTACACTGTCTGGCATGGTCATTTACAACATTCTTAAACAATAGCTACCAAAGGATGTGACCATTAGAACGTCATTCATCACTTCGGAGGAAATTATTGCATGTGTGGAGGGAAAAACTCAAGGGAAGTCAGCCAGGCCCTAAAGCCCGGTTGACAACCTGAGGATTAAAAACCCTCGGTGAAAGGAACTCTCCCAATGAAAACATCTCAAGGTACTTGACCTAACTATGATCCATGCAGACTTATTACATTATCAACCCACGCAGGGGTGCGGACATTTCGTTTACAAAATTTTGTGCTGGGGCATCAAATGCCCAAGTAGAACCAATATTGTCTTTAACAAATTGCATCTGGTGATGCATCTTCATGGCACATGAGTTGACCACCGTTGCTAAATGGGCGGTCAACAGGGGGGAACATAATAAGGGAAAGAGGGGAACTTATGGTAAAAAGCGAGGTCAACATAGTAAGGAATCTGCAATTAAGAACCTTCTAAAATGAACTAATTTAGCAACTTCATTTTAGGGAAAGTATTTAAACCTGTAAGGGAATCTAGGAACACCTGGGAGTAAATTTAGGAGCAACTCTAGGTGGGTGAGGGAAATGAGACAATTAATAAATTTAAAGAAAATAATTATTGAAGGAAAGAGGGGGATGGACGACAGTTGTGCGAAGGAGAATATTTAGAATATTTTTAAAAAACTTAATTTAAATGTGATTTAGGAAAAGTAGGAGGTGCTTAAAACTCTATAAAAGAAAGGGAAGATGAGGAAGAAGGGGATCAACTGTTAGCGTAACGTTACGCTGCCGGATTTGTGACTTGACTAATTACTTGTGGGGAGTTGGGATTTCCCTGCTCGGATAGGAGTGGTAGCTCGGCCTTGCGAGGTGAGCTGGGAGCTAGATGTACCATCTGGATAATGTGTGGCCCCTTTGCGGCTCGGTGGGCTAAGGGGGAAGCAAAGTACCCCTAGTGTTGGCTGGGAGGTACCGGTGAGGTCTCAGCGGTCGACAAGCGGGAGCGGCATGGAGCTCAAGTGCGGGATAGCGTCTTCAGGTTATTCGTCGTTAGTCATAGGTACGCAAGTGCGTTGTTTGTTTAAGAATAAAAAGAAAATTGTTTAAAGTTGTATACGAATCCTTATGATGATGCTTGATGTGTTGAATTTTAGATCATCTTATTTCCTTGTTGTTGCTCTCTGTGCCTAGGCTGTTATAACCCCACAATCATTTCCATGAGTTATCCTTAGCCCTGGCATACTCTTACTGTTGTCAACCTCCTTACTATGGTATCCCGAGTGGTGGAAGGCATTTAAAACTCTATCTTTGGATGCTCCAGTGGATCGACTTGTTTTTGTTATTTCTGCGTTGTCATCATGTTGGGAGGTAAAAACCCTACCTCTGCGATGGTAGTTTTGTAACAGATGAAATATATATATATATATATATATATATATATATATATATCATCTCTGCTATTTTAAATTGTAAACATGTGCAAGGAGGGAGTACTACTTCAACGTTGGTCATCTTGTACTGGATGTAAGAACTTCCCTCGATGTTATTAAATCTGTAACACCGGTAAGGTCCGGCCCTTTTGCTAGGTTGAATGATGATTGCGTGTTGTCCAAAGATGAAATCGTTTTATCCTGAGTTAATTCGTTATTTTTATTTTTTTTACTGGAGGAATGTGGTTTATCTTGGTCAGAAGGTTCTTGTTGTGCTCTGCGTTTCCTCTAAACTCAACGCGCATGAATACCCCAGAAGTCCCAATCTGACTTTATTGGTTTGCCTTCGATGGTGGATGGCGTTTTAGATAGGAATTTCCGTCTGTGTTTTTACATTTACTTTCCGAGTGGTTGTTGATTGCCCACGAATCCTTTTTCTTTAGTTTAATACGACAAAGATGGTGACCCCAACTGTTGTTAAATCATGACTTGGTCGCTGCTTCAATGACCACGTTGTGTTGTGTGGTGTGACCGAAATTTTGCTTGAACGACCAGTTTATCCTTCCAGCTGCGTTTTCACCTTTCTCCGTCTACTCAGCGATAGTGTATTTATATAACTTTTACCCACAGTGACCATGCTGCTCACCTCGGGTTCACGCCTTCCTTTTCTTGGTCTTTTAAACCGTTCTGGTTATTATTAAAATGTTGATTAATCTCCAGGCGCACTAAACTCCAACTGGGCGCAGTGGCAGTCCTTCTATTACGCGTATGGCGCCCTTCTGTCCCTTCTGGATAGTCGACGGCATCCATGTCCGCATTCAAAGGACGGCCAAGATCCGCTTAATTGATCGAATCCCCTTCTCGAAATTCGCGTTGACTGCCTCACGCGCGCTGGTCAGGTGATTGGGCGCGTTAATGGCTGGGTTGGTGCAGATCCCCTCCCATTGTTTGGTCAATGCCTTAGCCATACCGGCCATAGAACCGGACAGCAGGTGGCATGCCAGCTCGGACAGGACTCCCGTTGTTAACAGTCGCTTATGGTTTGCGTTGCAAACTGAATTGTGAATAGTTGTTAGGCGCTGGGATTTAGTTGGTTATTGTTTAATGCTGATAGGAACGCTGAAGAATCGATTTCCGAGCGAAACCTTGACCTAGTTAATGGATAAGTCAGATATGAAAACGTTGTTGCATTTTATTGGGATCTCATCTTATGGGGAAGTTTTAAAACAGAAGTTAATAGTATATTAATGTCTATGTGAGACCTGGTTTTAGGTTTTCCTTAATATCATTCCCTTAAGGCAAAAGTATAGTTGTCTTATATGTGTTTGAGGATAGTAGATACGATAGGGATTTATACAGTTGGAATATAACATTTACTCTAGAATTACTGAATTTTATTTTTAACCACTTTCGAATCTACAAAAGAATAATTCTGATTAACAAAGTGCAGATGAATTATGACTGAGATAAGCCGTACAACCATTTAAGTCTTATATATATACTTATGCATGCCGATTATGCCCATATCTATATACATGTTGTATAATATCTGGATTCAAATGGCCGATATGGTAACTATGGGCAGAATCATACAACACTGATGCACATCTATATTAATTTGGCAGTGTATGGTAACTGTGGGCAAAAGCACCCACCAACGGTCGATTCTTTGGAATTGGATGGATGTCGGATAAATCATTCTTACAATATCAGTTGACTTGGATCCTCTTCCATTTTCAAGTGCACTATCAATATTTAGTTGATTCCTTTTGTTATTTTCATAAGCGTAGGAGTCGTACCAGATGGGGCTGTCACAAAGATAATACAGGAATTACCTTCTCTATTCATAGTATGGGCTGGATTTAAGATAGGTTCATTGCAAAGGAAGTGTAAGGTAGCCTTGGATTTCCTTCCTTATTGTGTGTTATGAATGATACTATTAGTTTTTAAGGGTTATGCAAGCAGTTTTATTAATTGTTATTATGAATGATTTATTAGCTTTATAAAATGGATGCATAATGTAAAGAAGTATTAAACTTAATGCAATTCTTAAGGAGATTGACCTTTTTATAGTTTCTCATAATGATTATGTAATTCTCAGCTTTTAAGTTCCTTACATATTCCTAGAAGATAGTCCTTAACATGAAGATGTATAGTTTAGCTACATAAGACTAAGATTGTACTTATGCTCTTGATTGGTTATTCTTTATGTAATGTCCTCTTACTTGTTTTCGCTCAACATTGCTTGAAGGATTGATTAAGTAGAGTAGATTAATATTATTCCCTATGTAATGTTGTATCGTTTTATGGTAAGGTTAATGTAATTGACATAATTAACATATCAGATGTCATGTGATGGTCATGGTATTAGTTATTGTAATGTAAAATGAAAAATGGTTGATATTTTATGGTAGTGATGATGGAACTAATTATCATTATTAGGAGATAAATATAATGTCCTAAACTAAGTGCATTAAGTCATTATGATATGGTATATGGGGATGTACAATTAATTGAAATTGCCTTAGTAATGGAATTGCATTCAAATTGGATTTGCTATTAATTGAATTTACAATTAAGTGACTTGCGCATCGTAGAGGAGGTGGTTGATCCTTAACTATTGTTGTACTTGGATATATACATTTTAATGCTTGGTCTGCTTGTGTCGGGCGGGACGTAGACACCTCCATGTTCCTCAGAACAGTCGCCAACCTTGAGACCTTAAATGGTTAAAATCGATGGGAACCTGGGCTTGAGTGTTGCTTATGTGTCTTGGAGGTCCTAACCATTGCAGGGTAGGACGGGCAGGTAGTTAGTCTTTTTATAGTCAATTGATTGTCATTTAATGCCTGCAGATACTTGACGTGTGTCTTAGGTCGTCATGTTGTGATGTCATTGTATGCGTCATGATTCGTCGTCAAGTGGCGGCGCAGAGTCGATTGTGTTTATCACCCTTGTACCCACGCACACACACAATCTATACAAAAAAAAAAATTGCACTTGGTAAGAGGTTGGTCATCGTAACGATGAGGTTCGTTACATATGGTATCAGAGCGGGTTCAACCCGTGACTTGGGATCGCTACGACTTTCGTTGACATGATTTAATTATACTGTTGCTGATCGAGTTGATTGTGTGCGTGCAGGTAATCATGGTTAGAGGACGTCGCGAAGGTAGACGACGGGGTGCTAGTGGAGGGGGCGTGACGCCTCCAGTAGCATCCACACCTGAGGGGTCTAACCCCCAGGGAGACGAGCAAGTTCGGACAGGAGCAGATAGCAGTTGGCGATGTTGTCGGGATGATGAGGTCTTTTCAGCGCATGACCGAGACACTGATCAGCCGTTTGGACAGAGATGAGGCCAGGACGCCAGCACCCGCTGAGGTCCCGCCGTGCGCACCGGCCGTTACTGGTAGCATTCATCGTGAACTCAAGAAAGTCAAATTTCCCGAGTTCTTTGGTGCCCCGGATGGCACCGCCGCCGAGACATGGTAGGAGAAAATGGCGATGTGCTTCGCACTTCGCGATTATACCTCCAACATGAAAGGCCGCATGGCAGTCTTTCAACTGAAGGGAAGCGCTCTTCTATGGTGGAAGACGCTCCTGCCACAGCTGAACATGCCCGTCGAAGACGTGTCTTAGGAACTGTTCGAGGAACGGTTCCGAGAGAGGTACCTTTCTGAGGAATTCATTGAGCGTCAGCTCAATGAGTTCAATGCCTTACGACAGGGAGGTCGTACGGTGCCCGAGTACGAGGCCCATTTTATGGAGCTACTCCGATATGCTCCGCACCTTAACACGGAGAAACTTAGGGTCAACAGGTTTGTGTTCGGCCTTAACGGCAGCCTGCGTTCAAAGGTTAGGATTTTGATGCCTCAAACCTTGCACGATGCCGTCCAGAAGGCCCTCATAGCAGAGGAGGAGCTTATCAGTGGGGGTCAAACCAGGACTCCAGCGAGACCAACAGGGCAGGGTTCATCTGGAACACCGCAGCATCAGACACCGGGGAGACATACGCCGGGATATCGTGGCTTCCAGAGGGGATCCACTTTCACTACACCCCGGCGACCGCCACCTCAGCAACGGACACCTTATCGGGAACCACAGCTTCAGCAGCAGCGTCGCCCGCAGCAGCAGCAGTTTAGGCCTGTTCAGCAGAACAGACCAGGGTTCCAGGCCAGTGGGCCGTCATCTTCTACTTTGTGTACCAGGACTACTGGGCCGAAGAAGGGGTGTTGGACGTGTGGGGAGCCACACTACCAGTGTGACTATCCTGTGGAGAGGACCAGAGTGTCCGGATCAGCCGGACCCACTACAGTGGGAGATATGGGTAAGGCCCATCGGATTCATGCAGCGGTGAATAACCGCCAGGAAGAGCACCAGTCGACTGTGCTCGAGACGACAGGTACTATCGCTGACCAGACCCTTAGTGTTTTGATAGATCCCGGTGCTACTGAGAGTTTCATTTATGGTGCAGCGCTAAAAAGGATTAAGGTAAAGGTAGTCGATCAGAATGAGTTTAGCATCGTAGAGATGGTTTCAGGAGCCAAACAGAAGGTTGGAGGAAAAGTTACTGGCTGTGCCCTTAACCTGGGAGAGTTTGTCACGAGGGTCACCTTGTACGTCACAATCTTAGGATCTTATGACGTCGTGATCGGTATGGATTGGTTGGAATCGCATGAGGCGATACTCAACTGTAAGACAAAACGGTTGAGCTTGGTTGATGACGAAGGACAGAGATGTGTGATTGTAGGACGGAACCAGGGAGTTTCCCTGAGGTTCGTCTCTTCCTTACAGTTACGGAAGAGTATGCACAAGGGGTGCAAGCTTTATGCGATCCTTGCGTTAAAGGAGAAGGGAGTAGCGTAAGGTCTTGAGCACCTTCCGTTGGTGAGAGAATTTGCGGACGTGTTTCCGGAGGAGTTACCTGGGATGCCGCCGGAAAGGGAATTGGAGTTTACCATAGACCTGAAACCGGGGACCGACCCGATAGCAAGAATGCCTTATCGGATGTCGACCCCGTAGTTGCAAGAATTGAAAATGCAACTGAAGGAGTTGTTGGACCTGGGACTGATACGTCCTAGTGTGTCACCATGGGGTGCACCTATTATTTCATTCAGAAGAACGACGGATCATGGAGGCTTTGCATTGACTACCATCAACTGAACAAGGCTACGATCAAGAATCAATATCCCTTGCCAAGAATTGATGATCTATTCGATCAAATGAAGGGTGCGACAGTGTTCTCCAAGATCGATTTGCGATCTGGGTATCACCAGTTACAGATCAAGGAGGATGACGTCCCTAAGACCGCCTTTAAGACGAGATTTGGACATTACGAGTTTACCATTTTACCGTTTGGACTGACAAACGCCCCAGGAGTATTTATGAGTTTGATGAACGAGGTGTTCCGCAAGTACTTGGACAAGTTCGTCCAAGTATTCATTGACGATATTTTGATTTACTCTCGGACAACGGAGGAGCACGATGAGCACTTGCGCTTAGTACTACAGTGTCTGCGAGAGCACAAATTGTACGGGAAGTTGTCCAAATGCTCTTTTTATCAATCAAGGATTCACTACTTAGGGCATGTCATCTTTGGCGAAGGTATCGCCGTGGATCCAACCAAGGTCAAGGCTATTATGGAATGGACTACGCCGACGAATGTCACGGAGGTGCATAACTTTATGGGTTTAGCAGGATACTATCGATGGTTTGTCGAGGGATTTTCGAAGATAGCAAATCCGATCACAAAATTGCAAAAGAAAAATAAGAAGTTTGTTTGGACCGAGAAATACGCGAAAGCATTTCGGAGGCTTAAAGAGTTGTTGACAACAACGCCGATACTAAAGGTCCCTGACATGGACGTGGACTTCTTGGTATGCACAGACGCATCCAAGGAAGGTTTAGGCGGAGTCTTGATGCAAGACGGACAAGTGATTGCTTACATTTCGAGGAAATTGAGAAGGCATGAGGAGAACTACGCAACGCACGATTTGGAGTTATTAGCCATCGTATATGCCTTGAAGGTTTGGAGACACTACCTTGTTGGACGAAAATTTGAACTAAACACTGATCATTGTGGACTACAACACATTTTTACGCAAAGCGACCTGAACGCGCGACAACGGCATTGGTCGAAATTGCTTAGCGAGTACGACTTTGAGATTACTTACATAAAGGGAACGGTGAACAGAGTGGCGGATGCTTTGAGTCGGAGGCCACTCATCTTTTCGGTGTTGCCTCCTCAGACGAATCTACATGAAAAAATTCTAACCTTACAGCGTGACGACAACTCGTACAAGGAGGTCAAGGGTTTTATCGGGCAAAACACAATGATGATACCACGATATGAGGGATATTCATTTGATAGCGATGGGTTGTTAAAGTTTAAAAGTCAGATATACGTACCGCCAAACGACGAATTGAGGATGTTGATCCTGAGCGAGGCTCATAGAGCGGTTTACATGGCTCACCCGGGAGTCACGAAGATGAGGGCAGACCTTAAGCCCTTATTCTTTTGGAAGGGATTGAAGGCCGACATAGTCAACTATGTGGCCAGATGTCTAGAGTGTCAACAGGTAAAGGCTGAACATAAACACCCAGCAGGATTACTTCAACCACATGCCATCCCGAAATCAAAATGGGAGGTTATCTCGATGGATTTTATTGTTGGTTTGCCACTGACGGTAAGGAGACATGACTCGATTTTTGTGGTAGTAGACACTCTGACGAAGAGTGCTCACTTTATTCCTGTGCGTACGACGTATCAGGCACCTGACATAGCGAGAGTTTTCATCAGTGAGATTGTGAGGCTACATGGCGTGCCTAAGAGGATTATATTCGATCGAGGATCAGTGTTTACTGGACAATTTTGGACGAGTTTGCAAGAGGCCTTGGGAACCCAACTTAACTTTAGTACTGCGTATCACCCGGAGACTGGCGGGCAGACAAAACGAACGAACCAAACCCTGGAAGACATGTTGCGCATGTACGTGATGGACCAACAAAAGCATTGGGAAGAATTCTTGCCACTGGTAGAGTTCGCTTACAACAACAGTTACCAGAGCACCATTAAGATGGCGTCTTTCGAGTTTCTTTACGGGCGACCGTGTCGGACGCCCTGGAGTTGGGATCGGCTTGAGGATAGGGTCCTGGTGGGGACGAGAAGCGATCCAAGAAATGGAAGAACAAATGCAAACAATAAGACAAAGGATTAAAGAAGCGCAGGATCGACAAAAGAGTTATGTCGATGCGCACCGAGTCGACTGTAGTTATGAGGTCAGCAATCGAGTCTTCTTGTAGGTTAAACGGCATAAGAGTTCGATCAAGTTTGGAAAAGGAGCTAAACTCTCTCCTAGGTTCGTGGGACCTTTCAAGATTGTGGAGAAAAAGGGGCCTGTGGCCTATCGACTAGCCTTGCCTGATTCTTTCAGGCGTATGCACGATGTTTTTCATGTATCTGTTTTAAGACATTATATTAGTGATCCTACACATGTGATTGACATGAGTTCTTTGCAGGTATCGGATGAGGGAGCGCTCACAGCTGAGCCGGTCCGCATCTTAGATCATCACGTTCGACAGTTACGACGTCGAACGGTAGATCAGGTCAAGGTCCAGTGGGACAGTTATAGTCCGCACTCGGCGACCTGGGAGGACGCATAGGATATGCGCCAACAGTTTCCATTTTTGTTTGATAGATAGACTTATGATACTGTGATAATTTTATTTCGGCATTTATACTATGAAACTTCGGGACGAAGTTTAGACCAAGAGGGGGTGTATGTAACATCCCGCTCTGGCGCACTGAGAAAACTTATTCTTTGAGGACACTTGCTCGCAAGTGATCTGGACTTTTATGATAAGAAAACATTTATCCTTGATTATGATGTGATATGATAGATGACATGATGTTTTACTACTTTGACATGGAGAAATAGACTTCCTCATCAATTTTTCCATTGAGAAAGGTTGTCTTGACATTCATCTGATGAATCTTCCACCCCATATGGGTGGCAATAGATGAGAAAAAGTCTCATTGCAGTCTACTCCTTCCTACCGAGAGAACCCACGAGCTACAAATCTAGCTTTGTATTTTTCAATGCGCCCATCTGTTGTGTTATCACCATAACAATTATACTTGAAATCTGAATTTCAAATTTAGTGGACTAAAGCGATGTAGAGACATGGCGCGATTTGGAAGTCCGGGACATATATGGCAGCATGTGGACAAATATAGCGGGAGCGCAAAAGAAAAAGATCCAACGGACCGTAGATTTCGAGGCAGCCCAAATCAACGGTCGAGACCCATATCGGGCGGCGAAATAGCACAAAATTTAATTATGCAAAGGCGGGCCAAGGAAAACTACTGTGGTTTTATTTGTGGATGCGTGGCGCCCTCAGAGGTACATCGGGGAAAAAAGCGATATGCCTGAAACCATTTTCCCAAAAGCCTCGATGTCACGTGGTTTAATATGTCAAATCAACAATTCATGTGGGGGAAGGTGACGGCTAGTCAAATCACCTCACGTCACTCATTCAGGTACTTCATGTCCGAAAAATGTCAGGTGAACGCCGCCGGATAACTAACTCAAAGACTCATCATTCGAAATAGGTTGGCCAAGCAACGTACCTGCAAGTAATCTTGTCAATAATTCATGATTAGAACTCAATAACTACCAATCTTCAAATATGGGTGGCGTTATTCTGCTCCGAGAAATCATCGTCTCAAACTGGATCGACTTTCTGATTCCTGTAGAGTTAAAGAAAACAAAAATCGTGGTCTCTGCAAATTTGGAAGACACGGACGAAGCCAATCAAGCAATATCTAGTGGAACAGGGTTTTCGACTAACATGGCACGTTTATCAATGAGTAAGAAAGAAAGGTCGATTGCGCAGATATTAGCAACCAAATTCCATACTGACCCTGCGACAGAATCAGAATCAAGGATCAGATTAAATCCTGTTATGAGGGACCTAATCATCAACGGACACGCGGACGAACTCTACAAGCGAGCAGTGAAGAAGAAACAGAGCAAACGACAGAAGACAGAAATCAAAGTTGAGGCAGTTGAGAGCGTTGGGGAAAATCAACCAGCCTGGTTGAGCACTCTAAAGGAGGAAATCGCCAAGCTGGAATGAATTATCAGGTAGAATTGAGTATGTTCCAGTAAATTTTGGACATATGACGTTCAAAGGAAAAAGCCCCAGATATGTCAGGCATGTTCGTAACGATCCCTTTAAAGTAGGAGAACTGTCATTATACATTACTCCTTTTTGTAACTGGCCTCTATTTTTAGAATTATGGGGAAGTTTAATCGTTTTGAATTCCTCAAGTAACTCCTCTATATATGTGTCATCCCGAGGATATAGAAAGCATGAGAGGAGGAGGGGGCCTACCCTTGTTGCAGATAGACTTTGTAAAATCATGGAGCTAAACTGAATATATGATGCAGAAGCAATTTTTTGAACTATTTATGAAAAGATTCTAATTCGCTGTGATATGAGTTCTGTCTTCTTTCATAGTGTGTGTTTCATGTGTCTTTAAAATTCCATTTGCAAGTTCCTCTTTTAAATTGGAGAGTTAAAAGTCTAGAATTCGTCTGATGATGCTCTAGACTTAGCAATTTAAATTCATGTGATCTCTCTTCTCAACTATTTCAGAATTCATTTTAATATGCTCTGAAGCAATTATGTGTTTTCCTTTTTCCTCTTTTGTCATTCAAATTTCAATTTGAAAACTCAGACCCATTGCCTCACTTAGCCTTTCTCCTCTAGATAAGTTCTAATGACCTGCTAATGCATTATTTAGTTCTGAATCCATAGCCCAAATGTTACCCCCCACTTCTTCAACAACTTCATAATACCCCCCAAAACAAACCAAATCTAGCCACCGATTGCCATAGATATATCAAGTGACACGAGAGAGCCCTCTCTAAGTCGAGTAGACTAGTGCCTCAGCTCTAAAGTTGGTTGAAAAAGTTACCTCTGTCGTTAGTCTATTCAGCCAGACAAAATTTACAGAGTGCTAACATGCTACATGCTTAATTTTAAAAATCCATTTGGAACTAACTACAGATTTCTCTTTTGGCCTAGGTACAATCTCCCAGACTTCATTTTTCATTATTGAGGCATATTCTTCTATCGTAGCATCTTTCCATACTTCCTTCTTGATAGCTTCCTCAAAGTTGGTGGGCTCTGACTCAATCATATGACTCATGAGTGTTGCATAACCTGGGTATCTTTTAGGGGGGTTACAAGTTCTGACTGAAGTCTTAGGAGTGCTTACTTGTTCTCGAGCTTCTTTTAGTAATTTCTCTGCCCATTTTGATTTCTTTTTTGTGGAGGGACTGGGTTGATCTTCTATCTGATCCTCATCCTGACCATTTTGGGAAGGACTTGAAGTCTGAGGAGATGACAATGATTCCTTCTATTATGAGGTTTATGTTTATGGGATATATTCACACTTGTAAGACTTCCTGAAGGCTCTTTCTTCCTCAAACTTGACATCTCTTCTTTCCATTGTTTTCTTGGTGGATGGGTTCTACACTCTGTAGGCTTTCGATGCTTCACTGTATCCAACAAGGATCCCCTTTTCAGCCGTGAAATCCAAAAGTGTGGTGCCAGAGTTTCTCCATGTTATCCCAGTTGTTAATGATATTGTGCTCGACTTTGTATTTCAAGGTGGGGATACCCCTCTTGGATTGTGCTTCATCACTTACATATGCATCCTTCTGTCACATTGCAAATTATTTTTCAATCTTGACCAACAATGGCACCAAAAATTTGTATTATTTAGGGTTTTGTAGATAAATACTTTCTAAATCTGGTTGGCTTCTGAACCATATTTAGGATTCAGAAAAAACTTTAGGAATCAATACTTAATAAGTTCCAAACCAAGATTATAAAAATATT
>JZKD02S0658458.1:18388-32525 GCA_000966675.3 Picea glauca
CGTTATTTAAAATTTATGAATTGAAAAATTACTCTCAATTATTTACAATACCGTTTGAAGATGAATATTCTTTTTGTTCAAGTTTAAGATTTGGAGGTCCAGGAAATTTGGAGGTTTTTGTGATGATGTACGATAACAACTTTGCAAGCGAAGAAGTTTTATTGAAAATTTATTCCAAGCATACCGGACAACAACGCAAGCAAATTTCCATACCTGTTTATCCAGAACATAGAATTTGCTACGTTGTACTCTGTGGCACCGATAGAATTCTTCTACAACAATCAGAACTGGGTATGCAGATCCTGGATATATCTGCTTCAATTTCCAGAATCATAAAAACAACTGACATTGAAATGGCAGGTCGTCCTTATTATTTGTACAAAAGAAATTTGTTCATTTGCTACACCAAAATGAAAGGCCTTCATGTTTCTAATTTAGAAGGCGACATTCTGGTCACATTTCAAGACCACCGACTATATATGCCCAGCCTTTTGTCTGCTTCGTACATTACAACTGCACAGGATATTGTGATATCTGTTTGCCGTGACGAAGAAAATAGGTTTGATGTCGTAACTATCAATATTAGTAGCATTTTCACAGGAGAGTGCATCGCAAAGATTACAGCGGCTACTTCAAAGCTTAGAGAGTCAGCACTGAGATTTCTTCCGCCCCGTGCATTTGCATACGATGAAACAACTCATAAAATTTTCACAGGAAGTGAGAACGGGGAGATTTACGTATGGTCCAATAAATTTTACAATGATGTACGAATGGAAAATTCTTATAGTCTAATAGAAACAGTTGAAAGCCCGAGTTCAGAGGAGTACACAGTTGAAAGCCCGAGTTCAGAGGAGTCCACACTTGGAAGCTGGAGCACAGATGAGGAGGACGAGAATCATAATGATAGCTCAATCGGAGAAGAAGGCGAAGAGCCGTGACTACAAGCCTTCCTATACTTGTTTTCTTTCATTTATCGAACTCTGTCAATTTTAGTTAAATGGGTTAGATGTTGTGTTGTATTTAATGTTGTTGACTATTTATTACGTCCATGGAATAGGTACATCGAATAGGTGTTTGTAATTTTTAATGCGTTTTTTTAGGGATTGGATTAAATATGATCCAATACTTTTAATAGTTAGAATGGTTTTTTTAATTGTTAGAATGATTTATTCATGGTATAAAAACATAGTTTTATCTATTTATTTTTCACATTTGCTTAATTATATTAAAAAATAATTGTGTTGGTCAAGTCATGATTACAGCATTAAATAATTAGCAAAACTTCCATTTAATTCTTATTAAGTTAGTACTGTACTATGTGAAGTTTTGGGTGGCATATTTTCATTTTGGTTTTATGTAAGATTGAAGCCTTACATTAAGTTTCAATAACCTTTGGTACGAGTTTCAAAATTCACAGATGAAAAAAATGAATAATAAAAAAATCCTACTCGATGAGGCAGATAGAAAACTGAGCAAAAGGATAGTGAAACCCATGACCGTGATCTCTCCAATTCAGAAAATGCAGGAGGATATCTCCAACATTGAGGACCAGAAGGGAATCGACATGATCATACTCCCCTTCCACAAAGGTTCTGTTAGCCATTCATACCCCAGCAAGAAAGGGCAAAATATGCAACAAACATTTAAAATATGTATTATTGCTCTTTAATCTGGTCTCCGACATGTGATTTGGCATTTCCCAACAACAGTTGTTGAATCATAGGTAGAATACGAATGACTAAAACTGTCTTATTTTAATTTCTTAATTAACTGCTCACTTCACTTTAAAACCTGAGTATGCTAATTCTTATAAATTGTTGTATGGTTTTGTATCTCTACGGTTTTGTATGCCCATCCTTAGAAATTGTTTTATGGTTTGAGAATTCTCATAGTGAAATTGATTCCCTCGCTTATTGACCCCAACACAAAGATTAGAGGTAAAGTATATTGTTCAATATGCAAGATGGGTATTATGCCAAGTTTTGTTGTGTAAAAGAAAGGGTTAAAGAGAAACAATTCAAGTCAAATTTGCTATAGAGTTTGCATTAAATTATACTTTATACAAACTTTAATATAATATTATATATTTTAATAATTACATTAATTATTTTTTAAATCAATTAAAAACCATCTAAAATTATGTCAAGATTGGTGTGGTGTTATGTTATATTAGGATTTGTATCAAGTATGATCTAATGTAAAATTTATAACAAATTTAATTTGAATTATTCTTTTTTCTATTTGTATTTCTACTTTTATCCTTATAAGATAGTTCATCAACCCCATAACTTGTAATTGGACTAGTTTACTTCTAATGTAATGTATTGTATTTAATATTGTTAATATTTATTTAATTTAATTTTAAATAATTTAAATTTTTAATAAAAATAAAATAACATAATTAAATTTTAATATTATTTAGTTTTAAAAATAAATTTAATATTAAATAATTAAAATTTTAACAATTTTTTTTTAGTTATTTTTTTAATTGCAAGCTATGAAATGGTATGTTAGGAAATCTTTAGAACGCATATATACTTGTATTGAAAATTAATGGACTCCTCATTATGATATTCCTTTCATTACCATCTTCTCATTATGATATTCCTTTCATTACCATCTTCAGTACATCGTTATGATATTTCTTTCATTTCCAATTCATAGAATACACGTTCTAATACTCTAGCAATTTGTGTTTCAATGTTATTAGTAATTTCATTGACATCATGTCATTCAAAAGAATTCAGAACAACACTTGCACAAGTGGATTTAATGGTGGTGCTACTTACTTCTTACTCTTTGTGAATGTTTAATGTTATTAGTAATTTCATTGACATCATGTCATTCAAAAGAATTCAGAACAACACTTGCACAAGTGGATTTAATGGTGGTGCTACTTACTTCTTACTCTTTGCGAATGTTTTAATATACAAATTGTGCCCATTTATATATAATAATTATAAAAGACGTGTAATACAAAGCATAATTGTTATTACAAAGGTTTATGTTATATAAAAATTTAAAAATTATCTAATAATTTTAGAAGGTTTTAAAAGGTTTTAATTATGTAAGTCCAAAAACTAAATTAATTGTGAAATGTGTACACTAACATCATGGTATATGTTTATGTCTTAACAACATTTAGGATATAATTTAAGTGGTTGTATTAAAATTAGTTTAATGAATTTAGAAATCATATATTTATAATTTGGATAAGCAATTAATAAGTGATAAATCGGGATATATAAATAAAAAATTATTAGTAATTAATAGTTTATAAGTATGTATATCAAATAAACTGTTATTAATAATAGAATGATAAAACTATTGGAATGAGTTTTAGTTAAATAAGTTTGATATTAAATAATGCTCACTCAATTTCTTTTAAAGAGTTTTTAAATTGTCATGTTTCACAATAATTTTGAGGGGATTCTTGGTTTTTAGAGAAGTTTTTTTTTTTTAATATTTTTCCATAATTTTCAAAGTTAGACCTTAACACCATGTCATTTATTCTTTAACAAATATCTTAAGCAATGACTTACACAATCAAATAAAAATTTAGTACATCAATTTTTACATAGTTAAAATTGTTAAAAACAATTCACACTCAAGGAAATATGTTCATGCAAAAGAAAAATATTTTACATAAAAGTTTCTTAAAATTGATTTTGGGTGAATGACCTTCTATGTTCTTTAAATAGAGATTATGGATCAATCATGTGTTAAGCCATGGATCAATATAGTTTCTAATATAAAAGAGAATATGAACCCTCCAATCACTTTATCTCTAGAATATATGCATACTAGATTTATCTAAAGATACATTAGACCAAGTTAATATTAACTAACTCCTAAGTGTCTAAATATCATAGAATCCCCCCTTAACAACAACTCAAGATAGGATTGAAGGATTTACAAATGTGTGCAATAGGAGAAGGGAGGAGGCGTTATAGCATATACCCCCTCAATGAAAACTTTCTAAACTCCTAATATAGATTGAAGTTTGGAAAACTTCGCTTTTGTAAGAGACTTTGTGAAAATGTCTATAACTTGATCATCTATCACGAAAAAGTGCACTTCGAGAACACGATCTTGAATAAGATTTCTAATGAAGTGCATGTGTATCTTAATATATTTGTTACACTAATGTTGAACTGGATCTTTGGAGATATTAGTGGTGTCGAAGATATTACACACTCAAGTAGGTAACTATCTTTGGATATATTAGAGGTGTTGGAGATATTACACATTCACCTAGGTAATTATCTTCCTCTTTTTTATCAGTAGGATTTGCATGTGTTTCACTCACTTCTACTTGTACTGAAGCTTAAATGACTAGTTAACTAGGATTAGGTGGAATTTAATTTTAAGGCCTATGCATACAGAGCCTCATAAAAAAAAATATAAATATAGAAACTATATCTTATTTAATTTTTTTATTTACCATTCCAACATAATAACTGAGAGTTTTAACAGTATAATGATGAACAACAGTATTAACTTTTAACAATATAATGATGAACAACAATATTATGATGAACAACAACATAATGGACATATTGAACAACAGTATAATAATGAACATAATGAACAACAATATAATAATGAACATAATGATAATGAAATGTATTTACCTCAATCTGATGCTGAACCTAAAGATGATAATGTTGTTGTTGATGTTATCATGCCCAAAATTGAGTATTAACCTCCCAACTAACTAGGAACAGACTCTCCAACTCCCTAGCTCTAGGATTCCTTACGGTTTCCTGGCCCCTGAGCCCAAAATTCCCAAAAACGCATGCCCCTGTGAGAGCCCTCAAGAAAACTGTAAGCAAAACTCATACAACCCAAAATGTTTCCTCCCTTCTCCTTCTCACTCTCCACATTTCTCCCTTTCCATAAACCAAAAATATCACTCAACCAAAAAGAGATCCCCTTCCTGATTCCTACCCTCCCCCTTATCTTCCTTCTTACCCAAAATCCTTTCTCCAACTGACTTACCCCTCATTAATCCCTCAAGCACATTATCCCTCCCATTAATTGGTTCAACTACCAATAATAATCATATTATAATAAATTCCCCATAAAATCTATTTTAATAATTCCTTAAACTATTTTTTATCATTTATGTTAATTAAAGAATTAATTAGGGTTGTTACATACACCCACCCTTCAAGAAAATTCATCCCGAAGTTAGAGTAATTCAAAATCCAAGGGAAATGACACATGGTTCATACATCCACATGAAAATAAACAACATTATCAGTAAGAAAAACTTATACATACTAGTGTACATGTGCAATAAATGCATGCGTAGCTAGCACATACAAGGCCCGTGCATGTACTAATGACAATAATTATCACACTTATAGTAATTATTGTATGTGTCCAATCCAATCAACCAGACCATTCATTTCATAAGAGATAATAAACCAATTAAAATGTTCACAAAATCCCTTAATTACAATAATTTAGCATAACAATGTTCATTTAGACAATTGTAGTTCAATTAAGTAATTATGAATATACATATCTACATATTTTCTTTTCAAAGGGGAAAACAATAAATTCCACTATAAGGAAAAAATCCCATACACTCTCAACTATTTCTATTCATCCTTCCTCCCTAACTTACTTCCATCTTCCATCCCTATCCTTCCTCTACTGGACTATCTTGGAGTGTCAATTACATTGACCTAACTCCAAATAGAACTTGTAAATAGAAGTGTCACTCTCTTGACCAAGCTTCCCCATCAGGCAACTGAATCGTATCATCACACGTCTAGGGGAGCATGAGCTAACACCGTCCTCCCACGACTCTAGGTTTCAGAGGATGAACGATCAAAAATTCCTCCACCCCTGCTAATAGGACTAGGGTCCACACCCTACCATGGAATATACATTAGCATTATGTTGCTGGAAATTTTGTCATCATATATTCATTTTTAGGCAGTCTCACCACCTAAAAAACCTGCACTGGTCCATATATCATAGCAATGCATTCAAACCAACATAATTTCACATACAAGGATTCATACCATATTGTTTCTCTTTCTGTGTTCATGACATCTGGCTATTTCATAGCCCACTAACTTGCAGATTAGTCTATAACAAAAACTCATACATATCTATGCATTATCATCATGTAAATGCATTCAATCATAATCTCAATTGGATATCCACGTACCAACAACTTTAAATGTCAAAATTTTCAAGTTAGAAATAGATTGCATAATATCCCCATAATTCAATTAACGTTAACCATTCATAGAATTGGCATTCACATAATAGATTGCATCATATCCATCACCATTCAAATAACGTTAAACATTCAAAGAATTTTCATTCACATAATAGATTGCATCATATGCATCATCATTCAAATAATGTTAAACATTCATATAATTTTCATTCACCTAATAGATTGCATCATATCCATCAACATTCAAATAACGTTAAACATTCATAGAATCAACATTCACATAATAGATTGCATAATGTCCATCATCATTCAAATAATGTTAAACATTCATAGAATTGACATTCACATAGGTTCCTACATCTTAAAAGTTCAAGTGTAACATTAATAGTTTCACAATTAATAGAAAATAAAGTTGATTAGGCCTCAGGTAATCCTAACTGTCAAAGTCAAAAGGTGGTGTTACATACACCCAGCCTTTGAGAAATATATTCTCGAGGTGGTAAAAAATGTGAGGGATAATCTCGTCGTAATGTCTCGGCATCCTCCCAAGTAGAAGATCTTGGTCTATACTTGTCCCACTAGACCTTAACTTGGTCTACCAGACGGTTCCTAAACTATCGGAATCTATGGTCCAATATGCGTAACGGTTCTAACGTGAGGGTTCCTGCGTCCGATACCTGCAATTCCTTCCAATTGAGTTTATGAAATTTGTCAGCAACATAATGACGTAGAACAAATACATGAAAAACATTATGATTTTTATGCAAGTGGGGTGGCAGTACGAGATGATAGGCAATGGGTCCAATTCTCTCTTTGATTTTGAACGGTCCTATAAATTGTGCTAACAACTTTGTCCCCTTCCAAATTGGAATGGTACTCTAATTAGGCCTGATACGAATGAAAACTTGATCTCCCACTTTATAACTTCAGTCAATCCTATGCGCATCAGCATAACTTTTATGTCTATTATGTGCTTCCTTTAGTCTCCACCTAATATGAACCACATGTTCCTCCATCTCTTGACTCAATTCTAGACCAACTGTCACTTGGTCCTCTAACCTTTCCCAAATCAATGGTGTTCTGCATGGCCTTCCATACATGGATTCGTAGGGTGGCATTCCAATGGAGCTATGAAAACTGTTATTTTAGGCGAGCTATACCAAAGGTAGGTGCTTCTCCCAATTCGTTTGATTATCCATAACATACATCCTAAGCATGTCCTCCATAACCTGACTTACACTCTCAGTTTTCCCATCTGTTTCAGGATGATAATTTGTGCTTAAGTTCAACTGAGTCCCCAATGATGACTACAAACTTGCCCAAAACCTAGAAGTGAATCTGGAGTCCCTATCCAAAATTATCTTCTTCGGTATCCCATGCAAATGGATGACCTCACCTACAAACACGGGTGCCACATCAGTGACATCATAAGTGTCTCTAACCAGAATAAAATGAGCACTCTTGGTTAAATTACCAACTATCACAAGAATGGAATTGTGTCTATGCGATGTGAGCAACAATGCCACAACAAAATCCATAGAAATGACTTCCCACTTGGACATAGGGACATCATGCAGTTGTAGGAGACCTGTTGGGTGGTGGTGGTTGACTTTCACTTGTTGACACTCTAGGCACTTGGCAACAAAATGGACTACATCACGCCTCATGCCTACCCATAGTAAAATCTTCTTCATGTTTGCGTACATTTTCTTCACACCTGGACGTGCACAATAAAGTTCTCTATGGGCTTCCTTCAGTATGATTCTTTGAATATCCCCACCTTCGGGGATGTACATCCTTCCTTGATATCTTAATAGTCCATCTGCTTTCAGGCTATATCCTTCATACTTTGGATCTATTTTCCTCACACTCTGTAGGGTTGAATTAACCTTTAAATACCAACTATCTCCAAGGAGTTGCTTCAACACATGCTCCCTCAGATTAAATTTTAAGGGTACCAAAGAGAAGACACGTGGTCCGCGACCACATTCTCCTTTCCCTTGATGTATAAAATTCCAAAATCATACTCTCTCATAAACTCACTCCATCGCCTCTGCCTTGCATTAAGATCCCTTTGAGTGAAGAGATGTTTTAAACTTTCATGGTCCATTTTGAGCTCAAAGTTTCACCCCATTAGATAGTTCCTCTAAAGTTTCATAGCTAGCATTACAACTGCCAACTCTAAATCATGAGTAGCATAAATCTCCTCATCTTTCTTCAACTTCCTTGACGCATACGCTATCACTCCTCCATCCTCCATTAGCACGACCCCCAACCCTTTCTTCGAGGTATCCATGCAGACTATGATGTCTTTTTCCATATCCGACACTCATAGAATTGGTGCACTAGTTAGTAACCTCTTAAGATCGATGAATTCACTATCATATTCTTTTGTCCATTCATACCTTATCCCCTTGCGTTGCAGAGTTGTGATGGGTTTCGCTATTTTAGAGAACCCTTCCAAAAATTTCTGGTAATAACCTGCTAGCACCATGAAGATTCTTACCTCATGAGAATTTTTTTGCACTGTCCAATCCATAATGTCCTTTACCTTTTCTGGGTCCACAAAGATGACCTAAATAGTGAATTTTTTTTCTAGAAGAAGGAACACTTTGACAAATTTCCATACAATTTGATCTCTCTAAGGCAGGACAACACCACTCGCAAGTGTTTCTCGTGTTCTCTTTTATTCTTGGAATAGATGAGAATATCATCTAGAAAGACTTGTACAAAGCAATCTAATTACTTCCGGAATACACCATTCAAGAGGCTCATGAATATTGTTGGCACATTGGTCAAACTGAAAGGTACCACAACAAACTCATAATTCCCAAACTAAGATTGAAATGTAGTTTTAGGAATATCACCATCCTTAATCCTTAATTGGTGATACCCTGATCGCAAATCAATATTTGAGAATACCGCTACTCCTTTTATATGATCAAAGAGATCATCTATCTATGGCATTGGGTACCTATTTTTCACTGTAACACGGTTCAAGTCCCTGTAATATATACATAGTCATAAGGAACTAACGCAGACCCCCTTTTCCATTGGGCTGAGATCCGCTCAGGATCGTTCTAAATTCCCCTTAAGCCAAAGTGACTTCTTTGTCTCCTTGCTGAAACCTTTAACAAATCCTATCCACAGGTCCTTGTGAAAACTCGCCTTGAGCAATTGACACCAAGAGTGAGCCTTACACTTCCATACGACCATGACCTCGTCCCTGCACAAGCTCCTTTCGCAAATTGCATGTTCGCGGGTTGAAGACCCTCGACTTTTTCTTCACCCAACACAAATACCCAAGATGCGATGAGATATGGCTCCTCCTTGTTAGTGCCCTCCATGCATAGCCACCAGCTAGGGCTAAGCACTAGTCTCACTCGCAACTCGCGAGTTTGAAGTTTGAACCTCCGGGCCTTTCTTTTACGAAACTCCAAGATCTGAAAGTCAGAGAAGGTTTGACTCCTTCAGCGCTTCTTGGAACTTGCAACTTCGCGACTTGAGTTGTTCATCCTTTGTGCTCCTTTCTTATGAGAACTCGAAGCATGAGAAGTCAATAGGGTGTTGACTCCTTCACAGGTGACGAGTGTCCACTTGTCAACCACGCGGTCCCCACTTGATGGAGGTGCCACGTGCTCGCCCGAGACCTCGGCCCTTAGCTCTTCGCGACTCCTGCAGTCGAAACTGATTCCTCCCAACCTCTGAAACCCTGATACACGATATAGCGAAGAGTTTTAGATCTAATGTTTGTTCCTACTTGTTTAGATCCAATGGTTTCCCTACTTCTCGCTATTCGGGAATTCGCACAACCAAAGGATTTGGTCTATCCTTTGAACTCACGATATGCGATACCCCACGAAGATTCAGATCTGACGTTTCTCCCATGGCTTGGATCCAATGGTCTGGATCTCTTCCTACACTTCTCAGAACTTGGGACTTCACGACTCCAAGAGTTTGATCTTCCACCTCCAAACTCACGAACCCCGAGTTCACGAAATGATCTGGCGGCCCAAACTGACCATGATCGACGGTCTTCGTTAATCCTTGACACCAACGTAATGGGTTCGTCCAATCCTTATCCACCCTGCAACTCCTATGGATTCTACAGTCCTCGCAACTTTGCATGTTCTCCATGGAGAATTTCGACCATTCAATTTCTTCCTCAAGAATCTCTGTGAAATGAGCCAATGTTCTTCCCCCGAAACTTAACCTTTTGCACAATGATTTCGCTTCCTCATCTCCCTTTGAAAACTTCAAAGGTGTTGATCCTCCTGATCTTTAACTTGTAAACTCGATTCTCTAAAAGGACTCTTGTATGCAATCCTTGGGGCAATCTTTCGAATACTCCTGGGTATTTGATCTTTTGACTCTATGCACTTTCTGCAATAGTAGTCCTTCAACCTTTCAACCTTAGTTGATAAGTTCTAAGGCCTCGTCTAGCCTGTGCACACCTTGCACGGTTTATGTGCTTCGTCTGCCATTTTGCTGGAATGATAACAATGGTATCCCTCCTAACCTTTCTGAGATAAAACTCAGAACCCTTGTCAATGCATACCTTGCAAACTTTTCACTGCACTCCTTGCAGGAACTCTCTCAGGATGAGAAACAGTTGAAACTCATTCTCTTTCTCTCTCAGAATTCATACATTCAACATGAAATCATACATTCAACACAGCATATCATCATAACAAATGCATAACAGAAAGAATAAAACAACTGTAAGCATACCACTCAGCATATGTAAACAGTAAGCATCATAACACCATGAAATCTGAGTCAAAGCTTCATATATTAACTCAAATACTCCTATACATGGGTTCTTCTCTACAACTATCTGCTACAGCTCAACAACTTGTGAAATCTCTCTTCTTCTGTTCTAATGATACAACAACAAATTACCATGATACAAAGGTGAGGGTGTCTATATCCATTCTCCCTCCTACACTCTAATTGTTTAATCTATGAATTCAAATCTACCTACTTTCATTAACTCGTCTTAAATTCCTTTTACATTGATAGATGAGAGAAAATCGCTCAAGATCTGTTTACAACATGCAAGTACGTTTCCCTTAACTACTACATTGACATATGTTCATTATTTTTTTACAAAACATTTCAAAATGTGAAAAATGTGTGTTGTGCTCCTCCAGTTGTCTTCTTCATTCATGCTCACTTGGTTGGCTGCTTACGATGCTCCTACATCATACTCCCTCACTTGAAAATTTTCATGAACTCATGTTCATGAGCTCTTGCACGGTTTGTCCATGCTTATGGATTTCTGTTTCATCTTCCCAACTGGCATCTTCAACTGGGTTTCCTTTCCACTTGACCAAGTATTCAAAATACTCTTTTCTCATGGTCTTTTTGCTGACCCTCTTGTCAATTATACTTTCCATCTGTGGCTTTTCAGCTACAGGCATTTGTTTTGTCCATTGAACCTCTTTCTGTTCATTTTTTGCTCCTGCTTCTTTAGTTCTGTAAGGGTACAAATCTGCGACATTGAATATCGGTGAGATTCTGATCCCATCGAGTAATTCAATCTCATATGCATTTGCCCCAAATTTCCTTATGACCTTGCACAGTCGAATATTTTTCATCTTCAATTTATTATACGTTCCCCTTGGGAACATTTCCTTCTTTATATGTGCAAGAATCAGATCACCAACTTCAAATTGAAGTTCTCGCCTGTGTTGATCTGCTCTCCACTTGTATTCTTGACTTGAACTCTTCAATCGATCCTTAACTTGGCCATGAATCTCCTTCATTACTTTTGAAAACTCCTCTGCACTAACACTCCTAAATTCAACTTGTTTTGAATCTTTCAATTCAGAAACTCCCCTTGGCTACATTCCATATACAATCTGGAATGGACTCTGCCCTGTGCTTCTGTTGAGTGAGTCATTGTAAGAAAATTTTGCCTGTGGCAGAATGTGATCCCACTGACTGTGGTGTTCAGTCACTAAACTCCTCAACAAGTCTCCCAAGCTTCTCTTCATGAATTTTGTCTGCCCATCCATTTGAGGATGATATGATGAGCTAAAAGACAAACTTGTTGATCCAGGGGATCAAATTTTGCTCAAAAATTCAAAGTGCTCGGAATCACTTCAAATTGAACAGGAGCATAGACCTCGTTGTCACGAATCCAACACAACTCATTTGGGTTCAAATGAACGTCGGGAGAAAGAGATATCGCATTCTGTTCAAACAACAAACAAGCAAAAAAAGGGATGCTGACTGTACAGTCCGTACGGATGCTGATGTGGCATGTCCGTAGGACATGTGGCAGAGTGGAATTGGATGACCATACGACACGTGGCATTCATTGGTTGGCAGATGTGGACGAATGAGCATTGGACATGTGGCATCTTGGTGGCTAATAGTATGGTGACACATGGCCTAATCAATGCCTGCCGCGTGTCACCTGGTCAGTGGTTTAAAAGCTTTGCAACTGGCAGGACTCAACCTTGTGACCTCCGGGTAGGGGAAGAGACTTGGGAAGGACTGCCAACCAATGCGCCACCGTATGAGCCTTGTTATATAAATGGTTTCAAATATATTTAAATTTGCATATGTGTATGGTTGGCACGGGGTCCAGGCTGGGGCTTAGCCCCAGCCCCTGGTCGTATATAACTTTAACATATGACCATATGTTACACCGTATGTGCATGAATTTGTGTTTGGTTTAAATGGTTATAACGCCCGCCAAATGTCCATTACCTATTCGCCTTTGAAATGGAGCCCTGATTTGTGTTTGCACATGGTCACATGGGCCACATGACCTCGGCCTTGGTGGTTAGGGGCTAGGTATGCCCATAACCATCCTACAGTTTGCACGGTTTGTGCGGTTGCACCCGGTGCTGGGTTTTAACGCATAAAAATGCATGGGGGCTAGGTTGAGCCAACAAGGGTGCATTTTGGCGATCCAGAGACAACAAGTTTGAAGGGGGACTTCCAGGAAGCCTATCTTCTTCAATTTTTGGCCAGACGAGGTGCCGAAAAAGCCCAGCTAGGGGTTTTTGGACGTGCTGGAGGCATTGGAACCATCTATTTGGCATTTTGAGAATTGTAAAGCACATTTTTTATCACTTTGAGCAAATAATACAAGAGATCCATTGGAAGATGGACCAGGAGATGTAGCCCAAGAGAGGGGTGAACTCCTTTATCATTTGTTTTGTTATGTGTTTTATGTTCACTGTTTATTGCTGCTATTTATATGCATCTTGAATGCGTAATTTTCCATAAAAGTTGTGTTGCAAATTGATCCATTTGCATTTTAACACATGAATTAAAATCTTGTAAATAATTTCAAGAATACAAGTCTTTTTCAATTTTAGATCAAGTTGGTATCAGAGCATACGTTTTTAAAGACTTGATTATTTGCAAGTGTTTTGTTTTCTAATGCTCACAAGGTTGAAAATCATAAGAGGAGAAGGTCAACTTGTAGAGCCAAGTTCACATCCTTCAAGGAGGAAGATTATATCATCACCACAAGTTTCAAGGAGGCATTCACCAAGTATGGCTCATGAAGAGAGTCATGAACATATTCCTACAGAAGATGAAGATCTCAGAAAGGATGTCATGGAAATGAGAGAAATGATGAAACTCTTGATGGAAAGGAATACAGGATTGCAAGGTGAAGGCTCCAACCCTTCAAAGCACAAGGGAGACAGTGGTGATAAAACTCCTAATGAAAATGGAGGGAATGGTGCTTCTCCATACCCTCACCTCCATCTTCTTCTTCTTCTACCAATTCAAGACCTCTTCTGAATTCTCCAAAAGGACATGGTAAAACTCCTTCACAAATTCCTTTGTTAAAACTTGATATTAAATTCAAATTGCCAATGTACAATGGAGAAGTAAATGTTGAGAAATTAGATAATTGGATTCATCAGATTGAGGTGTATTGTAGGATACAAAAAATTCAAGATGATG
>JZKD02S0658458.1:32535-50469 GCA_000966675.3 Picea glauca
GAAGTTTTTTGGGAGCAACCCAATATTGGAGAAAGTTTATTGCTAACTTTTCTTCCATTGCAACTCCATTACATGCAGTGACAAGTGTCAAGCAAGTTTTCCAATGGGGAGGCAATCAACAAAAGGATTTTGATACTTTGAAAAAGAAGATCAGTTCATCGCCAGTTCTTGCACTTCCAAATTTAAGAAAACCTTTTGAAATCCAAACATATGCAAACAATTATGCAATGGGAGCAGTCTTGCTACAACATGGTAAGCCCATTTGTTTTCATTATGAAACTTTTAATGGTGTCGTGATTAACTATCCTACTTATGATAAGGAGTTGTATGCATTGGTGCAAAATGTGAAAAAATGGAAACATTATTTGTTTGGGAAAGAAACCATTGTCCACACCAATCATCAACCATTGCAATACTTACAATCACAAAGAAAGCTACAACAAGCTAGGCACTTTAGATGGATGGGTTTTCTACAACAGTTCCACTTGGTCATCAGGTATAAGAAGGGAATTTATAACAAAGTTGTTGATATTCTTTCAAGACCTATTATTAGTGCTTCATTTATTCTTCAGCATAGTCCTATCATGCATGAGAGTTATGTTGAGCAATATGCTTTAGATACTGATTTTAAAGAAGTATATGAGACTTTGTGTCATTGTAACCATGTTGAGGAATTGGATTACCATATGCATGATAATCTTTTGTATCATCTTGGAAAGCTATGTATTCCACAGGGTGAAAGAATCAACATAATAAGACAAGCCCATTCTTCTCTTATTGCTGGTCACTTTGGTGTAGGCAAGACAATGGCTAATTTGCAAAGGTATTGTTATTGGCCTAAAATGAATGAAAGTGTTTTGAGATATGTTCGAGGATGTTCGTTATGTGCCAAAAGCAAACCTAGCAATCGAAAGTTGGGTTTGTATACTCCACTTCTGGTTCCTTCTCGTCCTTGGGAAATTATTTCTATGGACTTCGTCGGAGATCTACCTATGTCTAAACAAAATCATGATTATATTTATGTTGTGGTTGATCGATTTAGCAAAATGTGTATTTTGATGCCTTATAAGAAGCAGGTTACAGCTGAGCAAATGACACAAATGTTCTTTCAAAATTTTTGGGTGCATTTTGGATTGCCTAAATCCATTATTTCTGATCAGGATTCTCGATTTGTTGGAAGTTCTTGGGTGAGCTTATGGGCACTCATGGACAACAAACTGAAAAAGAGCATAGCTTTTCATCCGCAAACCAATGGTCAGACAGAAGTGGTAAACAGAATAGTGGTGCATCTTCTTCGTGGTTATTGTAGCAAGCATCCTAAACTTTGGGATGAGCATTTACACTACATTCAACATGCTTACAATTGAGCTAAGCACTCTTCAACTCAAACGTCACCATTTGAAGTATGTTTTGGATATTTGCCCAAATATCATTTATATTTTATATTTGGGAAGGATATTGCTATTGATGGTCAATATGACATTGATAGGGAAGAAAAGTTCATTGAACAAATTCAGTCGATACATCAAATGGTGCAAGAGCAGTTGGAAAAGAGTCAAGCTAAGTACAAAACGAGACATAACAAGCATCATCTCGATCACAGTTTCCAAGTTGGAGATGAAGTTTGGATTTACATTAGTAAGGAGGGGATTAAAGTAGAAGGTAAAAAACTGAAACCAATTCAATATGGTCCTCTCAAGATTATCAACAAGATTGGTAACAATGCCTTCCGTTTAGATTTGCCTCCTTATATGCAAATGTATGCAGTTGTTAATGTTGAGAATTTGAATTGTATGAGCCTCCTTTGATTGATGATCAAGGAGATCATGTTCAAACTCCTTCTATAGATGATTTTTCCCCATAATATCTTACAGAACTACATGAAGACATAATCCTTGAGAGGAGAATGTGAACTTCAAAAAGAGGAAATGTGGAGTATCTTCAAGTTGGCCTTAAAGATACAAATCCAAACAAATCCAAGTGGATTGAGGTTGGAAAGGTGAGGGAGCTATACCCTCATCATTAGATAGATTTAAAATAGTCTTTTGGAGGTCCAAAAGCTTTCCAATGGGTAGGTGTGTTCCAAGGGATAAAATTTTGCTAAAACATTCAAAGTGCTCAGAATCACTTCAAATCGAACGGGAGCGTAGGACTCGTCATCACAAACCCAATGCAACTCGTTTGGGTTCAAACTGACACCGGGAGCGAGAGATATCGCGTTTTTTTCAAAACAACAAATAGGCAAAAAAAAGGGATGTTGATTGTATAGTCCGTACAGTCCATACGACACGTGGAAGAGTGGAATTGGCTGACCATATGACACATGGCAGTCATTGGTTGGTAGATGTGGATGAATGAGCATTGGACACGTGGAATCTTGGTGGCTAATAGTATGGTGACACGTGGCCCAATCAATGGTCACCACATGTCACATGGTCGGTGGTTTAAAAGCTTTGCAACTGGCAGGACTTGACCCTGTGACCTCCGGGAAGGGGAAGAGACTTGGGAAGGGCAGCCAACCAGCACGCCACCATATGAGCCTTGTTATATAAATGGTTTTGAATATATTTAAATTTTCATATGTGTATGGTTGGCGTAGGGTCTGGCCTAGGGCTTAGCCCCAAGCCCCGGTCGTATATAACTTTAACATATGACCATATGTTACACCGTATGTGTGTGGATTTGTATTTTGTTTAAACGTTTATAACACCTGCCAAATGTCCATTACCTATTCGCCTTTGAAATGGAGCCCCGATTTGCGTTTGCGCATGGTCACATCGGCCACATGACCTCGGCCTTGGTGGTTAGGGGTTAGGTTCACCCATAATCGTCCTACAATTTGCACGGTTTGTGTGGTTGCACCCAGTGCTGGGTTTTAACACATAAAAGCGTGTGGGGGCTAGGTTGAGCCAACAAGGGTGCATTTTGGCGATCCAGAGACAACAAGCTTGAAGGGGGACTTCTAGGAAGCCTATCTTCTTCAAATTTTGGCCAAACGAGGTGCCGAAAAAGCCCAACTAGGGGTTTTTGGACGTTTTGGAGCCATTGGAGCCATCTATTTGGAATTTTGAGCATTGTAAAGCAAATTTTTTATCACTTTGATCAAATAATACAAGAGATCCATTAGAAGCTGGACCAGGAGATGTATCCCAAGAGAGGGGTGAACTCCTTTATCATTTGTTGTGTTATGTGTTTTCTGTTCACTATTTATTGTTGCTACTTATATGCATCTTGAATGAGTAATTTTCCATAAAATTTGTGTTGCAAATTGATCCATTTGCATTTTAACACATGAATTAAAATCTTGCAAATAATTTCAAGAATACAAGTCTTTTTCAATTTTAGATCACTTGTCCCCAACTTTTTCCACAAAGTTCTCTAGAAATGTCCAACTAATTTGGTATCCCGATCAAACACAATACTCTTTGGTAAGCCATGAAGTCTGACGACTTCCTTGAAAAAGAGGTTCGCACTATGAGTTGCATCACTGGTTTTTTGGCATGGTATGAAATGTGCCATTTTTTAAAATCTGTCAACTACCACAAAGATTGAATCACATCCTCTTTGTGTTCTTGGCAATCCCAATATAAAATCCATGCTCACTGTGTCCCACAGCCTTTTTGGTATGGGTAATGGTTGATATAACCCTCTATTCTGTCTTTTCCGTTTTGTGTGCTGACAAATCCTGCATCTATCCACAAATTTCTTAACATTTGTCCTCATCGTTGGCCAAAAGTATGAGCCATTCAACTTTGAGAACGTCTTGTCATGACCAAAATGTTCGGCCAATCCTCCACTATGTTTTTCCTTTAGCAAATTCTCCCTCATGGAGCACTTTGGAATACATAGTTGATTTCCCCTGAATAATAATCCATCCTGGATCATATACTCGATCCATTGGCTTATGTCCCTGAGAATTGGATTCTCAGATGCCTCATACGCTTCCTTAAAATCTGGGTCATCCTTATACATTTCTTTGAGGTTATCAAAACCCAAAGTCTTGACTCTGAATTCCTGCATAAACAAACATTTCCTGCTCAAAGTACCAACAACTTTGTTAGCAGTTCCAGAAATATGCTTAATCACAAAAGTAAAATTCTGCATGAATTCAACCCATTTAACATGTTTTTGGTTCAACTTCTCCTATTGAGTCACGCATTACAAAGCGTGATTATCACTGTACAAAACAAACTCTTTAGGAACCAAATAATGTCTCCATTTCTTCAGTGCTTGTATGACTGCATAGAATTCCTTTTCATATGTTGAGTACTTGATCTTCGCTTCATTCGGTTTTTCACTAAAGTATGTGATCGGTCTATCGTATTGGCTCAAGACCGCTCCAATTGCAAATCCACTCGCATCACACTTGACCTGGAATGTCTTGCAAAAATATGGCAAAACTAGAATTAGTTGCTCAGTGATCTTCTTCTTCAGCAGATTGAAACTCTTCTCTGCTTCTTCTGTACAGTGAAAATAATTGTGTCTTTTCTTCACCGTATCCATCATTTTTGTGCTAATTCCACTAAAGTTTCGGATGAATTTCTTGTAGAAACTTTCCAAACCATGGAAGCTTCAAACTTCAAACACGCTCTTCGGCGATGGCCAATTCTTAATTGCATTTACCTTTTCTGGATCCATCTTCAACTCATTTGCAGAGATAACAAAACACAAATAAATGAGTTATGTCCTCATAAATGATGATTTCTTCATATTAATTAGCAATTTCTCTTGCTGTAATCTCCTCATCACTGCAGCTAAATGCCTTAAGTGCTCTGCTTATGTCTTGCTGAAAATTAATATATCATCAAGATATACAATGACGAATTTCCCTATGAAATCCTTCAGGACTTTGTTCATCAATCTCATGAAAGTACTGGGTGCATTTGTTAAGCCAAATGGCATGACAAGCCATTCGTATAGCCCTTCATTTGTCTTGAATGTTGTCTTCCATTCATCACCTTCTCTCATTCGAATTTGATGATACCCTCTTTTCAAATCAACCTTTGAAAAAAATCTTGCTCCACTCAAGCAATCCATCAAGTCGTCCATCCTTGGTAATGTCTGTATCTGATGGTAATCTTATTGATTTCCCTTGAGTCTGTACACATTCTCTAGCCTCTGTCTTTCTTTGGGATGAGCATTGTTGGAACAACGCATGGACTCAAGCTTTCTCTAATCAATCCTTTGTCCATTAAGTCCTGGACCTGCCTCTTGAATTCCTCATTTTCCTGGGGCGTCAACCTGTACGCAACTTTGTTTGGTAAACTGGCTCCAGGTATAATATCAATGTGATGGCTTATACTCATGATAGGTGGCAATGAACAAGGTAGTTCATCCGCTACTATATCAACAAGCTCTCCTATCAACTTCTGGATTTCTTCTGCTAAATCATCTATCCTTGTACTGGTTAAAACAATTTTAGGCTTCCTGACCACAATAAATTGTGTGTCTTCCTTCTTCTTAACCTCCTTAAGAAGTTCCTTCCCACTCATGATAAGTACAATGTTTCTCATCTCTGTTTTCACCTTTTGGTTTTTAATCGGAAGCAACATGTGCGTCCTCCCATTTTTTTCCAGGGTGTATGTGTTATTTCTCCCATCATGAATCACTTTCCTGTCATATTGCCATGATCTACCCAACAATAGATGACAAACATCCATGGGAATGACATCACATAATATTTCATCCGTATATCTCCCTATTTTAAATTCAACTAAACATTGTTTAGTGACATTTACCTGATGTCCTTTTTGTAGCCATGAAACTATGTATGGGCTTGGATGTACAATAGTGTCCAACTCCAGCTTTTCTACCATCTCTATAGATACGAGATTGTCTATGCTACCACTGTCCACTATGACTTTGCATACTCTCTCTTTATTTTTGCAAGCAATATGAAACAGAATGTTTCTTTGGGATGGGTTCTCTGCCTCTTTCTCTGGCGTTAAGAGAACATTCCTCATCATCAAAGATCTTCTGCCCTCAGCATATTCTACCTCAACTTTCCGTCCTTGAGATTCGGCAATGTGAGTTTCACCACCATCTTTTTTCTTATCTGGACACTCATAGGATTTATGTTCGATCTTTCCACAGAAAAAACATTTTACTTCACCGCCTCTGCCTCTTCCTCTTCCTCTAGCTCGAGGAAAAGTATTTCTATCAACATACTGCCCTCTCTGTGAGATTCCTCCTCTCTCATGTTGAGTTTGAGGTTTCTTTCCCTCTTCATTAGGTCTCTGAGTTCTGTCTTGGGAAATTGTTTTTCCTCTGGCCTGACTTCTGCCTCGGCCTCTTTGACCCTGCTTTCGGCTCAGCTTCTCTTCAACTTTCAGAGCCATCTGATAATCATCTTCCACATTTCACATAGTCATCATGCTCATCTCATCTTGAATGTCATATCGCAGACCATTCATGTACCTGGAAACATTTTCATCATCGCTTTCTCGATGACTTGCTCTGATGTTTATCCTGTAGAACTCTTCAGTGTATTCCTTCACTAAAATCAGCTTCTGTCTCAAATTTTGCATCTTCCAAAACAAAGTGATCTAATAATCCTTGGGTATAAATTTGACTTTCATCTTTGCAACCATTCTATCCCAACTTTTGATTTTTTGCTTGCCTTTGCAGCGTCTGGCAGCCTGTAATTCATCCCACCATAGTGTTGCATGCCCTTTAAGTCTAGTAACGACATGTTTGAATTTCATGTCTTCCTTGACATCCTCATAGTCAAAGTATTTATCCAGAGCTCTAATCCAGTCTAGAAGCTCTTCAACATCCAGGTTTCCCTCATACACTAGAATTTCCATTTTTACTCTGGCACCTATCCTTGCAACATCCCTAAATTGTCATTCATCTGCAGTATCTTCGACTGTGACTTCTTCTCCTTCGTGTCCAGCTTTATTTTCACTTTCAGCTTCGCTGATATCCCCAACGTCAACTGTGCACCTCTGTACTATCTCCATGGCATCAAGCCTGACACGTAACTCACACATTTCTCTTTCCACTGCTGGATTAGGCATTGGTCTATCTCTTCTTTTCAGCGGCATGGCTGAGATTTTTTTTTTCTTTTCCCTGCTACATAAAGAAAAAATTTGTTCTACACTCTGATACCACAATTGACGCAGACCTTCCTTACCCTCAGGCTAAGATCCACTTAGTATCGTTCTAAATTCCCCTTAAGCCGAAGCGGCTTCTTGGCTCCCTGCTGAAACTTTTAACAAATCCTATCCACAATTCCTTGTGAAAAATCACCTTGAGAAACTGACACCAAGTGTGAGCCTTACACTTCTATATGACCATGACCTGGTCCCTGCACAAGATCCTTTCGCAACTCGCATGTTCGCGGGTTGAATACCCTTGACTTTTTCTTCACCCAACGTCAATACCTGAGACGCAATGAGATATGGCTCCTCCTTGTTAGTGCCCTCCACACATAACCACTGGCTAGGGCTAAGCACTAGTCTCACTTGCAACTCATGAGTTGGAAGGTTGAACCTCCAGGCCTTTCTTTTACGAAACTCCAAGACACAAAAGGTAGAGAAGGTTTGACTCCTTCAACGCTTCTCAGAACTCGCAACTTCACAACTTGAGTTGTTGAGCCTTTGTGCTCCTTTCTTACGAGAACTCAAAGCACGAGAAGTCAACAGGGTGTTAACTCCTTCCCAGGTGATGAGTATCCACCTGTCAACCACGCGGTCCCCACTTGATGGACGGGCCACGTGCTCGCCCGAAACTTCAGCCCTCGGCTCTTCACGACTCCTGCAGTCGAAACTGATTCCTCCCAACCTATGAAACCCCGATACAGGATATAGAGAAGAGGTTATGATCCAATGGTTGCTCCTACTTGTTCAGATCCAACAGTTTCCCTACTTTTTTCTATTCGGGAATTCGCACAACCAAAGGATTTGGTCTATCCTCCGAACTCAAGATATGCGATACCCCACGAAGATTCAGATCTGACGGTTCTCCCATGGCTTGGATCCAATGGTTTGGATCTCTTCCTCTGCTTCTCAAAACTCGGGACTTCGCAACTCCAAGATTTTTATCTTCCACCTCCAAACTCACGAACCCCGATTTCGTGAAATGATCCGGCAGCCCAAACTGACCACGATCGATGGTCTTCATTGATCCTTGACACCAACGTAATGGGTTCGTATAACCCTTATCCACCTTTCAAATCCTCTAGATCCTATGGGCCTCACAACTTCACATGTTCTCCATGGAGAATTTTGACCATTCGATTTCTTCCTCAAGAATCTCTGTGAAACGAGCCAATGTTCTTACCCCGAAAATTAACCTTTTAGGCAATGATTTCACTTCCTCATCTCCCTTTGAACACTTCAAAGGTGTTGATCCTTCTGAGATTTAACTTGTAAACTTGAGTCTCTAAAAGGACTCCTGCACACACTCCTTGCGGCAATCTTTCACATACTCCTGGGTATTTTATCTTTCAACTCTATGCACTTTTTGCAATTGCAGTCCTTCAACCTTTCAACCTTAGTTGATAAGTTCTAAGGCCTCAACTATCCTTCACACACCTTGAACGTTTTATGTGCTTCGCCTGCACTGCTACTGAAATGATAACAATGGTATCCCTCCTGAGCTTTCTAAGATAAAACTCAGAACCCTTGTCAACGAAAACCTTGCGGAATTTTCACTGCACTCCTTACAAGAACTCTCTCAGGATGAGAAACAATTGAAACTCATTCTCTTTCTCTCTTAGAATTCATACATTCAACATGAAATCATACATTCAACACAGCATAGCATCATAACAAATGTATAACAAAGAGAATAAAACAACTGTAAGCATACCACTCAACATATGTAAATAGTAAGCATCATAACACCATGAAATCTGAGTCAAAGCTTCATATATTAACTCAAATACTCCTATACATGGGTTCTTCTCTACAACTATCTACTATATCTCAACAACTTGTGAAATATCTCTTCTTATGTTCTAATGATACAACAACAAATTACCATGATACAAAGGCGAGGGTGGCTATATCCGTTCTCCATCCTATGCTCTAACTGTCTAATCTATGAATTCAAATCTACCTACTTTCATTAACTAGGCTTAAATTCCTTTTACATTGACAGATGAGAGCAAATCTCTCAATATTTGTTTACAACATGCAAGTATGTTTCCCTTAACTACTACATTAACATCTGTTCATTAATTTTTTTTAAAACATTTCAAAATGTGCAAAATGTGTGTTGCGCTCCTCCTGCTGTCTTCTTCATTCATGCTCCCTTGGTTGGCTTCTTACGATGCTCCTGCATTAGGAACCGTCCTTCTTCTTCACAAAAATTACTGGTGCACCCCAAGGCGAGACACTAGGCCTTATTATCTCTAATTCGAGTAGTTCTTTCAACTGCATATGCAACTCACAAAGTTCTAGCTCTGTCACCCTATACAAAGTCTTGGAAATTGGCTCTGCACTAGGTTTTAGCTCAATAGTAAAATCAATCTCCCTCTCAGGAGGTAACCCTGGCAACTCTTTCGAAAAAACATCCTTAAACTCCGAAAATACTAGATACTGATCCAAGGAGGGTCCTTTCCTTTCGTTGAATGCTTCCACTACATATAGTCGACACCCTTTCCCCATGCAACGTTTAACCTTCATAGTCAAGATGAAGCATAGAGACACCTTTCTTTGTACACCATGGATCTCTACTAGCCTTCTTTCATCGTCAACATAAAGCACCCTTTTCGCAAAACAATCTACCATCTCTCGATGGGCTTCTAACCAATCCTTTCCAATTATTAGGTCATACGTCCCGAGACTAGTGACGTATACCTTTAACCTGGTAGTACACACTCCTAGGTCTAATAGACAATTATCAACGCTAGGTCCTACCACCTGTGTTTCCCCCAAAGCCATCTCAACTTGTTTAAAGTCATCGTTCTCGTAGGCTTCTAACCCACTCTTTTCTAATAAAGATGGTGAAATGAAACTATCTGTAGCACCATAATCAAATAAAATTTTAACATTGCCATGATTTAGCATACCTGACGAATCCACCACTATGGATTGATGTTTTGCCTAGCGATTATTAACTGCTGCATAAATCCGGTAGCTACTACTTGCTCTTCCCATCGTGGCCTTTCCTTTTCTATGCACAAATCCTGCTTGAAACTATGGGTAGTCACGTTCTTAATGGGGTCCTCCACATCCCCAACATGTAACACGAGATGGAACCTACGCACTGCTCTGTGATGGTCTCTTAAATGAGTTCCTTCCCCTAGAGCCCCTGTCCCTACTTGCTGCTCCCTGAGAAGGTCATGGACCTGCCTACATCTTGGGTGATGAGTGGGATGTTGCACTTGCTTCCATTGAAATACCTATAGAAACTGTCCTAGGTGCGACTCTATTACCATAAGGAGGCACCCTAGAGCTCCCTCCCCTGGAGAAGGGCCTAGGGGCCTTCCCCATGAATACAAGACGTTATGGAAAGGTCGATCTCATACCTCTATTTAAGCTCATATGTTCCTCTGCATAACGTTCATTTTCAACTACTTCTGCTACTGATGACGGTTTCCACATCCGTACCATGGCCCTTATCTTTGGTTTTAACCCATAGACAAAACATTTTTCCTATCATTGATCATTATCCATGTACAAAAGATATTTTACCAACTCCATAAACCTGATCTCATACTCTTCCATGGTCTCGTTTCCCTGTACTAGAGCATGGAATGCTCCCACCTGTTGTTCCTTGTAGTAAGCCAGAAAATATTTTCTCCAGAACCTTTCCTCAAAAATTTCCCATGAGACGGTGTCTAGGGTAAGGGGCAACTACCTCTCCAGGTTGCCCCACCAGTTCAAGGCACTGTCCCTCAACTGAGAGATCATTATTTTCTCCTTTGATGTGGAAGAATAGTCTCTTAAGGAGAAACATCATGTCATTCCTTCCAACCATTCCTCTACATGCTCATTGGCACGATGCCCGAAAAACTCTGGGAGTTTGATATTCTGCAGTTCTCTAGTGATTTCCTTGGGTGGAGGCCCTCCCTCTAAATCCCTCGACACTTCAAGGTTACCCACTCCAGATGGTGGGGATTCCACTTCGACATACTCTCACTGACACCCATTTAAAGTCTCACTAATAGCCTCCAAATAGCACAAAATGAGAGCAAATTTAGGCGATGGTGGTGGCAGGACCGACATTGGCGGTCCTTGCGACAATACCCCTTAGCCTCTATTTCCCCGAGTCCTAACCATCCTGTATAATTGAATCTACATCAAACCAAATGCTTATCAGGGAAGAGTCTAAGGAATATCATATTCGCTCAACTTATACTTGTAAACATAGGGTTGGGCGTAAGTTTTTTTTTTTACTTGTTTGTAAACAGACGATACTCTTTTTATGGTAAGTGGCTAAAGATTGGGGTCAAAATCCTCTAAGATTAGTAACTTTGTTTAGAATAGTTACTAACTCTCTACCTTACTAGCTATGCTAGCACTGTACCACACTCACCAATAAGTGTCGCTTACCTCCTTAAGTCTTTAGGGATTTGAAAATTAGTTAAAGTTTGTTAAATACTCTCTTGATTAATTATTATAACTCAATAACCTAGACTAAACTTTAACCTAAGTTTCAATAGTCTTAATCAACACATTTAATCTAATCCATAAAATAAATATTATTATTAGTATCATAATGTTATGTTAATTATTAAATATTATTATTAAATATGTTAATGTTAATTACTCACTTAATTAATTAATCATTCAAATCACTAGTTAATTAATCAGTAATTAAGTAATTTTTTTGTTTATTTGTTAGTTTGTTTGTGACATGTGGGACTAACGTGTGGCTAAGAAACCAGGACTCAGGGACATCTAAGCCATCAAAATCACTCAGGGATCACACCGAGCCTGAGCCAAACCAACCCTTAGCATTCTTGGATTTTTTGTCCCCGCAAGTTTTGAACTAGTGAATTTAACATCACGGAGTGCCTTAACAACACACTCCATCACCGACTATCCTACACCTTGGGGACCTCAATAATTAATTAGTTACTAGTATCAATAGTTTGAAATAAAATTAAAATTTGAAATTAATCATTTAAAAATAAAATTTTACACTAAATTTAAATTTAAAATTTAAAATTAATTTATTTTTTTAAATAATGTTTTAAAATAATTAAAACCAAAAGGGTTAAAAACAAAATTAAAATAATTAAAATAAATAAATAAATAAATAAAATTTTAAAAATCAAAGTCTGGGTGGGTCCTCTCATGAGGTCCACTTGCCCCCTCCCTCTTTTCCCACCTGTCCAAGCATAAAACTAAATAATAATAAAGAAAAACAACTACTCAAACCCTACCCAGCGTGTAGAGCCCTCATTCTCCTCTGCACAACCTCAGCTACACCTCCCTTCCGCTCTGTGCATAATAAACCTCTCCTCTACTGTACACACACTATCGATTTTAGACGGTGGGGCCCCGACCACATGGCCAACTGCCAGGAGGGTATGACCATGGCTACCAGGCCTGCTTGCACTATTGCCATTGGTATCCATGGCTGCACATATCGCCCCGAGGTTTGGATGCTACCGCCTACCTGCCTTGGCCTGGCTCCTCTTGGATTGTGGCTTGGGTGCTTGGTCTCGACAAGACGCGTTGTTTACAATGCTCAACCTGTGGGCTCTTGGTTTTGGCCCTTTTGTGTTGTGTTGCAATTGCTCGACCTGTGCTCTCTTGGTTTTGGTCGTTTTGTGTTGTGTTGCAGGTGATTTGCTTGGTGATTTATGGTTGGTGCTCCTCGTGGAATTCTTACATGTGACCCGTGCTTGGTGGCTCGGGCACTGTCTTTAGTGTGTCTAACGTGTACAACATAACATGATACTATCAAATGCGTAGTGCATGCAACGCGTAGTGCAAGATGTATTTTCTGTGTAGCTCCCTCCTCAATGCTTGGTGTGTGTGCTTTCAATACTTGGGCTCTTTGCTTAGAATATGATGGTCGAGCTTGATACTTGGGTTTGGTGTGTGTAATATGAGTTCGAAGATCAGGTAACTAGCGATAGCGTCAAACCAAGGGGAGTTTGTAGAAACTGCAAATAGGTTCTCATCAGGAAAATAATATTCTTTGGGTGGCTCATTTTCATTAGATGTGAGTCTTGAAAGAAAATAAACCACTAAATCATATTTTCCTGGTTTATTCAAGATGGTTATATCATGTTCCTATAATAAAAACAACCACCTAGTGACTCTACCATTAATTATAGTTTTTTTCATTAAATATTTTATGGAAACATGGTCATTTTGAATTATTATTGGATATTCCGTGATATAATGTCGAAATTTATTAATTTCTTTTATTATTGCAAGAAAATCATTTTTTGTTACTATATACTTTAGTTGTTTGGGCGAGAGATTATTTTTGATGTAGTAGATTGCATATGGATGCGTCCATGGAAATATGAAATGGGAGGGACCAATCGGGTCTTCTTAAAATAGGAGCCTCATACACTTTAGTTTTCAGTTTTTTAAGTGCATGCTAGCATATTTCTGTCAATAAAAACTCATAATCTTTGGTAAGAAAAGAAAATAATGGAAGATATGTTCGTGAGAAACTTTTGATAAAGTGACGGTAATAAATGACATATCCTAAGAAGCTTCTTACCTATTTTTGTGATGATGTGATCGAGAAGTTTAAGACTACATTAATTCTCGTTGGATCCACTTGGATGCCTTTATTTGAGATGCGGTGTTCTAATATGATTGCATCAATTAAAACCATTGCATGTTTTTCATTGTTGATGGAAACATTTGATTCCTTACACCTTATGAATGTTTTATCTATATTTGTTAATGCCTCATCAAATTCATTGCCATGTGTTGTGAAATCATCCACAAATATTTCCACGTAATCATGAATTAAAACAGAGAATATACCAATTACAACTCTTTGAAAATTTGTGGACTTGTTCCATAACCCGAATCGTAGGACACAATAGGTAAATGTTCCACAAGGACATGTAAACATAGTTTTTTCTTGATCCTTAGGTGCAATCTAGATCTAGTTATACCCAATGAATCTATCGAGGAAAGAAAAATATTTCTTCCTTACTAACGTACTTAGGACCTCGTAATGAATGGGATTGGGAAAGCGTCTTTGTGTGTTTCTTTGTTGAGTTCTTTATAGTCGACACAAATTCTCCATTTACCATTTTTCTTTGGTACCATGATGAGAGGGGAGACACATTGGCTATCAAAAATTGCATAGATAAAGTTGGTTGTGAGCAATCTCTGTAGATCCTCCTTAACTCATTCCTTCAATCCTAGATTCATACAACACTGGTGAAAGTGGATGAATATGGATCCCTTATTGATGTATATGTGGTGTGTGCATAATTTAGGATGGATTCCCTTCATGTTAGAGTAATCCTAGGTGAAGGCATCACTCTGTTTTTGTAACACTTCATCCAGTCACTATTTTTGTTGTTCAGGCAATTCCTGGTTGATTTTCAAGGTTTTCTTGGGGATAACTTCTATAGTTTCTATAGGGGACCCTTGGAATTTTTATGGTGGAGATCTATTTTCTACAGGTGAGATGCTTGTTAATGCTACATAATCATGTGTTTCTAGTTGCATAACTTGCTCAAGGATATGTGAGTTTGTTGAGGAAGAGGAAGAGGCCATGAAATCATTGATTTCATCATCCTCTATTTTCTCTCTAATGGATAGTATTTATCTATAGAGATTACTTGATGACCTTCTCATTCTTCATCATTATCTTCTCTGTCGGCCCATAGTGGTGTCTCTAGATATATTCTAGGTTTGGAAGGAGGATAGAGATTTAATTTCTTTGTAGAGGTCTCATGGGAGATGGTCATATTTCCTAAACTACAAAGATCAATACATATTCTAATATTCCCTGTAGTTTGATGGTTGACATGTCAGGGAGTTGGAATATGGTTTGGGTTTCCCTAAGACCCGTAAGTCCTAAGTCTTGCATGATCTTGCGCATCATAATGTTGATGGTAGCCCCGACGTCATTTAATATTCTTCTAATGAGTGTATTATAGATCTACACACTAACTAGCAGACTTCTATGGTCAGAGTGTTTGGACGTGCGAACTCCCCCCATCATTAACTTTGACAGTTTACCCATAACTTGGATAACTTGGGGTTCCTTTCGTTTTCTACCTGGTTTCCTTAAACAAAGTTCTTGTACCACTTTTGAATAAATAGGCACATCCTTGATGGCTTGGAATAGTGGTATTTTGACACACACATTCTTGAGTTCCATCAAGATATCAAACTTAGGATGAGTAAAAGTTTTCTTTAGGTTTAATCTTACTAGATAATATGGGTTTTGAAGTTCATGGTGGGCATTACCGGATTTCAAAGGTTCTTGAGATTATTTATGTTATGATTCTTCATCTCAAACATCCACATTAAAATGTTCAATATGAATATGAGGTTGGTCCTTGGTTAGTGTCTTCTCAGATCAAAGGTGAATATAATTACATTCCATGGAAGAGATGGAATAGGTTAGGTAAGAAGCAAGTCCAGTATCTTGTGTCAGTTGGCCTAACCCTAGATTATTAGTGTTAGGGATGGGTTGTGAGAGTAGTTGTGGTCGAGGGCCTAATGTGGATTCTTGCATTTTTAGAGGGGGGATAACTTGCATCGATGGATGTGTTATGGGATATTGAGGGCCTCCTAAAGAGGAATTTCGCCACCCCTATTTCCATAAACTAATTTGGAGGACGATCCACTCATTGTTTTTTTGGCATATCCCATGGTTGGGAACTATATTGCATGGAAGGGTTAGTGCAATATGAATTAAAATATTGATATTGGTCTTGAATCATACCCTGAGGTTTGGGTTGTCCAGGTCACTTCTGAGAGACAAATAATAACTAATATGTCTCCTCGACTTTCTGGTAGATAGATTTCAATGATGTTAAGGATGGAAAATTGCAAGTAGCATGGTCCTCACTTCATATTTTGCAAACCTTGATTTCATATAATGAACATTATTCCCATGGGTGTTTCCTTCTGCATTTTAGGAAAAATATTGTTAAAGCTCATTCTATCTCTTCCTTCTTCTTATTCATTTGTAGTGTATCCAACTAGGATCTTAGGAAACTAAGTATTACAGTCTTGAAGTCCTTTAAAAATTTCATGATTTATGGTATTTTAAATCCACCTATAGCATTCATTTTATTTCTTTCTAGTATATCTCTTGGTCCTTTTCCTATTTTTGAAGTGCCTCTAGAATATTTACGACAAATTTTCAGGATAGCTTTATAATCTTACCGAGAAACATCTCCTCCCCCCCATAATGCTGAGGATCTCAATGCAATCACCTCAGACCCCTCTTAGAAATAAGACATGTCTTGTCTCGGGAGCCTAATATCCTTCTCTTTCTATCAGCAAATTATAGTTGAAGAATTTAACGTAATCCTCAAGGATCTTGTATTCAAGTTTCATCTTCATGAAGAATTCCTCCCTCCTTTCCTTATCTTTACAATAGTCTTGGTGTTTTTGTAAAAAAATATTCTTCATCTAGTCCAATGTGTGGATATTGTCTCTAAAAGGGGCCATGGACCAAACTAGTGCAACATTCTTGAGTGTGGTAGGGAAAAGTTTCAATTTCTAGGAATCTGACACATAATCATAACTTTTGCAAAGTACATCAAAATTGAAGAGGAAAGTGTCGGGATATTATTTACATAAACCATGAAAATTGAGCAAGGTTGAGTGAGGGATGTTCTTCATTTTATTCTCCTCATTTAATCCTCTAATTGGGAATATGAATGTGGAAATTTCCTCCTTGATGATTTGGTGTGCCATTTCTTTCTAAGGGTTGTATTTTTATTATGAAGGAGTCATGGGAAAAATGAAATCCCCAGAGAGGTATTGTTCAGTGGTATCATATTCTGAATGCAAAACTTTTGTGTGCATAGACCCTTGTACAATCTCATATCCCTAAGGGGAGGTTTCAAGGTTCTTCTTGGTAAAAAAATTGGTTGTAGGTGATAGATATCTTGGTTGATTTTGATCCTTTTCCTTTTGATATCAACTTACATTGTTAGATTTTCATTAGTTTTTGGATGAAATAATAAATATACCTTCTTGATATCTAACTATGTGCATAGAAAATATTATAAAAACATTCTATGAATTGTTGAAAAGAAATAATATCAACGAATATACTGAAATGAAAATCCACACAATAGAAAAACAACAACTACTCTTTTAACAGTAACCCGACAATGGTGCCAAAAATAATGAACTTTTCAATTACTTCCTAATTAATTTATTAAGAAATTGAAGAGTTGTGAATTTAATTATTAATCCAAGGTCATATCCTACTTACGAACTTTCGTGCACTGTATATGCTAGTATAGTTTTGTAGTTTTCCAAGGAGTTGCAGTACAATTAATGTCATAAGTCAAGATTTCAAGATACTTAATTAACTCACCAATCTACACTACTTCTCGAATTTATATTTCATAGGAAATTAAATTTCTTGCTAGAAAAAATAAACTGAATCACACTTGTGGAAAATAAATTACTCTTCTTGAAAGTAAATCACACGTTGCAGAAATTAAATCACACTGTGCAGAAAATAAATCACTCTTTGTGGAGAGTAAACCACACATTGCAGAAAGTAAATCACATTGTGCACAAAGTAAATCACTCTTTGCGAAAATTAAATCAAATTAGTACCTAATGGTGATTTTTTCAAGTATGAAGATAACCTTGACTTGTTGTAACAATTGTGTGATTGTAAATGCATGGATATGGGTTGAAAACACATTATCATATGATGCATAAGCGAGTGACAATTGTTGGTTTGGGACCCTAATTATCCTCCTGATTTACAGGTCTTGTTTTAGTCGTGTTTGGATCCCATTTCCTGACGGGGGGTGTGTGTGTGATTTCCCCCCAACATATGTCT
>JZKD02S0658458.1:52236-63292 GCA_000966675.3 Picea glauca
AACACTAACATGTAAAAACTAAACCAAAAATAAAATAGAAATGGACATTTACTTACCCTCTATTCTCCATCCCTAAGTGAATGAGTGTGAGAGCTCTAGGTCTTCCCTGTATTCCATATATGTATATCGATAGACCTTAATTTGTACCAAGATATGGCGCCAGTGAGAAAATAAGCTCATTTGGAAGACATTTTTGATATCAACATTCCCACCCCCCCTCATCATCTCAACCCATAAAATAATGTGCGGATCCTTCAGTCCTACATCCTTGATCACATGGTTTAGGTGGGAGGCTGAGACCTCTCAAATAAAAATGTGCACACAAACATCTAGAATGTGAATTCCCCACCGCCTACTCATCTTCGTGCAATCAACTAATTCATAATTGTTGTAAGAAACATTTAGGTCAAGCCAAAGTAGGTCCCAAAGAATTCTCTCTCCATGGTCATCACATGACCACCTTATACTCAATGAGGACCATACAAACCCATCACTCATACCATGCCACCAACAAAATCCCAAGTCTTTAATCACTCAATATCATCTAGATTGATAACTAAGTCATCCAACTAATGAATCTGTGTTTTGCCTATTTTTATGATGCCCAAACCTCTTTTTCATATGGAAGTTATACACTTTATTATTTTATTTAGATATTTTTAGAGGTATTATCAGGTTTTTCGCATCAATTCTCCATGGAACAACATGAGGTATGTGTAATCGGTGTTTTGTAATTATTTTATGTTAATTTATCTTCCATTGAGTGATTATGATTTATTAACATATATCGTTTGTTTGCAAAATTCCACAAACATGATCCAACCCTCCATCCATTCCTTTGGTCAGACCTCCATCCAGACCTTAATATGGACCTTCATCTGACCCTTTTTCCAGGAAGAGAACTCTGAGCTCAATTTGTGGGAAGATGAATCTGAATCAGAAAAATTTGACACCTGGGTTTTGTTCCTAATATTCCCAATTAGATCCCCCACAGGTTGTTTCCTAAAATTGTGGAAGGATTGAGAGAATTTGGTGGTCCTAGATCCAGCCCTCCAACCCTCGATCTGATACTCCATCCGACGCTCGATCTGACACTCAGAGCGTAGTGCAGTTGGCAGTTAGCATATCAGTGGGCTTCTCTGGGTGAATCAGACACATGGGTTTTGTACTTGCTTGAGCCCTCCAACTATGGAACCCATCCCATTCAGGTTTCATAGGAGAAAAGGAAACCATCAAGCAATCTGAATCTCACCAAGAAACAAATGACACCCAATTGACTGTGCTAAATCAAGAAAAGATCCCGATGAAGAAGGAATTTTGGTTGCATCAGTTTTTCTAGATTAGTTTGAGTTTGTTTTGAAGCTCACTCTATGCAAATAATTTGGAGAAGATTCTAAATATATTTAATGACCAGACAGTTACGTAAATACAGATGAGTCAATATCCGTCTAAATATCAAGGAGCATTTAGTTGAACCAGTTATTGCTTAAATGAAATTCGTTAAGCTGAGGAGCTCGGTCTGGTTATAAAAATGCTATCCTCTGTATGTAAAAGACAATCTTCAAGCAACGTATTATTATTTTGTTCAATGGCATTGTCTTTCTAAAAATATGTTCCTGCACCGTATTGATATCTATGCATTGAAGAGTGAATAGATGTTGCTTTTGATTCGTAGCTAGTGATAAAGTTCTAGACTCGTGATTCGAATAGTAAGGGCTCGTTGTGAAGAATCATGACCCTATTATTTATTATTAGTAAGTAGAACTCGTGCACGATACTCAAGATCCATTTCTCCTCTGTACATAAAATAATTGTCTTTATTTTGTTGATGTTTTCTACACCAGTTATTCAAGTTATCTAAGCAATATCATTATAATCTCCTTTATATTCGCTGCATTTCCAGGTTCAATCCTCCATACTTTCATTTCAAAGTCATTCTGTCTACCATTTGATAAAACTTGTATAACAGGGATTTCTTAAAATTGATGTTGTTTAGTTGTTGTTCAATACGTGTATATTACAACAAGTCTCCATATTACTTTGATTTCAACTATGTGGCATGTTGTGATTATTTTTCATATTTTGTAAAATTATATTTTATAATTTGTTATGTAATTTGTAAACATTTTTAGTAATTTTTGTTATTTATATTATATTCTGCATTCTTTTTAATATATTTGAAAGTGTTGAATGACTATGTTTTGTATTTGGAACATTGCATTGTTAAATAAACTTTTTGTTTTGGGTGAAATCACAGAGGTGGGTAACACTTTCATGAGAAACTGATATCCAAATTTCCAAAAAACATTTTTTCGGCCGAAGTAATATAATTATTCGTTTGAAAGGTATTTGTTTTGGCCGAACTAATTTTCGGTCGAACCCTGGAACGTCAACTCGAACGGTACAGTGATGACACCCTTGTTTTTCATGTAGAAATTTAGTCGAATGGATTTTTTCCATCCAACAATATGTTTTCGACCGAAAGATATGCAGGATGAAAAGTTATTTTGACCAAAATAACTTTTCGACCGAACTATTCTTTCAGACAAACTATTCTTTCGGCCAAAAGAATTTTTCGGATGAAAAGTTCTTTCGCCGAAAAATTGTTTATATATTAACCGCACAACGTAATTGAAATGTTTTTCCCAGGTATTCTCGAGTGAGTGATTGTGAGCATTCGTTGTGTTTGCGTGGATGTTGTGTTGGTGGGCACTCCTGCGGGTGGGCAGGTTGTTTTGTTGGTGGTGGTCCGGTGGACCGATCTTTAGGTAAGTTGTTTCCATGTTCTCCAGTGTTAAAATTATTGTAATGTTGTTTCCTTATGACATTATCCACTGTTTAGATAACTGTAATGTTTTTTATATTACTGTAATGTTGTTTCTTTATTACTATACGGATGTTTATTTATGTTGTTTCTGAGTTTTTGTTTCTCCGTTACTGTTTTTCTAGTTTAGTACCCTAGTTTAGTTCTAGGCTAAGTATGTGGTTTATTTTAAAAATCCAGAGTTTGGTATGAAATAAAGTGGCTTTTCAACAGTTTGATTTCTCACCAGTTGTTGGTCCAGTCATCCATGCCATTATTGAAATATTAAAGATTCAAAAATCAACAATATTATTTAATAGGGAGACTCACCCCGAGCCTGAATAGAATATGGGTATTCAACTGCTCTCTCTTTTCCCTGCCCTTTCCCTTGTGTATATAAAATTATAAATACATCTCCCTGAAGTCTCTATATCCAACAACTAGCCTCAATTGAACAAAGGTTGAGAGTTTTCTCTGATCTATATATCTAGTTTTTGCAGAATTTCTAGTTTAGTACCCTAGTTTAGCTCTAGTTTAGTGCCCGGGTCTCGCCAAGTCACCATTGAAAACAATCACCCCTAGAGACTCTTCATTCATACTCTCCATTCACCAGACTCCTCTGAAACTCATCATATCATTCACAAAGTATTTTTTTCTCTTTGTCAGAGTCTTCCTGTAACAACCCTAGTTGAATATATGCTTAGGGATTATTAAGTAAAATTAATTAGATAATTAATTGTTCTAATATGGTTTTAATTGAACAATGATTAACATTAATAATATTAATTAAATATTTATTTATTAATTAATTGTTTATAACTTTTGATTAATCAATCAATTAATTAATTAATTACATATCACATTCAATGACATGGGTAATAAATTTAAGGGGCTTAATAATTTTAATTTGTTTAATTAAATGCTTTATGTATGCGGGAGGGGATAAGATATTAATGAAGGGGATACGACATTAAAGAAGGGGATAAGATATTAAAGGGGGAGATAAGGAAATTAATGAGGGGGAGGAGAGTCGGTGAAGGAGGATATGATGGGGAAGAGTCTAATGGGAGGGGCATTCTTTTTGGGAGGCAGGAAGCATTTTGAGGAGGAAGATATATTTTTGTGGGAGATTTTTCTGTGGAGATCTCTGGTGTGAGGAGTTTGGGTTTTGGGAGTTTTTGGTGAATTAGAAGCAGGGGGCACTGGTTTGCTAGGGGTTTTGGGCACGGGGGCCAGAATATCCTTACGCTATCCTAGATCTAGGGAGCCGGACATGCTGCTCCTAGTTGGCAGGGAGGAAAACTCGGTTTTGGGCAGTGTTTGACAAAGTTTCAACTTCAGCATTGGACCAACAGAGCAACGGGATTTAGCATCAGAAGCAGGTATTTTTATTTATGAATTGCTGAGTTATTTTCATGCTCTAGATAAATTTTAATCTCTACTGAATATTATGCTTATATGATGTGAATGAATAATTTGCGTATGAGAAGGGAATTATATGTTAAATTGTATTAAATTTTGTATTTAATTAAGTACAATCACTACACATGGTATCAAAGTTGTAGTTCACAATCTGGGGCCAAGGGCCTACCACCTACTTAGAATTGACCCAGAATAAACCACCAGAAAACCTTAGAAATTGTTGTAAGATTGATGGAGGCCTGTTCACATTCAGACCTGTAAGAAGCCTCGCCTGTAAAAGCTTCAAACCTGTAAGAAGCCTCACCTGTACAGAGTGAAATTTTTATAATGAACAGCTAAAATATATATATATATAAGAATAGAATATATATATATAGTGATATATATATTTGTGTAATAAATAAACATGGTGGACCCAAGGCCCAACCTCAACAACAAAATGTCTTAATTTAAACAATCTTCCAGTCATATGCAAACCCTGAATCCCCAACCCAAAATGAATTAAAACAAAATAGCAATCTTACCTAACTGATTCTATTCATGGAGGCAAAGTCCATTGAAAAGTAAAGTAAATGAAAGAGGAAAGTAAGGCCATGAAAAGTAAAAGTAAAGAAAAGAGTGGACTCTGCACATGTTCTAATCCTAACACATATCACATACCAAAGTCCAAACTCTGAGTCACCCAAGCCAGCCAATAAACCTACAATAGCATGCAAGAACCAAACCAATAGTCACCAAATCCAAGTGCAAGCACCGAGCTATTTGTTTTCCACATGTCTCATCACACAACACCATACAGCCTCAGGTCAAGCAACAATATACAACCCAGCGTGCAAGCAAGTCGCACATTACCAAGCATATGACCCAAGTCCAAGAGCCTAGCGCATCCAACGCCAATATCCTTGCATAGCCTCGATATCTTCATCATGTCACCAACGCACTATACCGCTGGGGACCAAGCACGAAATTTTGGAATTAAATAAATTAGGTTTCTATAAATAAATTATTTTGGAATTAAATAATTTTATTTACCTTACTGGACCGCATCCTCCTTGAAGTGCACGTTGAAGCCAGCGGTGGCACCAGGTGAAGTCCCGGTTGAGGGTAGGAAAGAGAGCGAGGAGGCGGTGGAGGGTCGAGATTAGAATTGGAGACTTCTCCTATTCTGCGTTGTTCCCTTCTACGATGGAAGCCCATTTTGTCGGACTCCAAATCACTCTATTTGAGATGCTACGCAGCTGGTCTTGAACTTTATCTTCAAGCTATGTCGGGCTCTGTTATTTTCATAACAATACTCTACATGCATTTTCATAATGTTTTAAACTCCCCCAAATCCTTCTTCAGCCTCACATGACTTTTGGTATGCTCCGAGCTTGAGGCATCTATACTGGTCAACTCATTCTACGGTCCTGGTCATTCATTGCTTGAGAGACAAAGATTTCTTTTTCTAGAGCCCTTTACACTCTAGGGTCAGAGAGGTACTTCTTTTTCTTTTGTAATCGAGTCTAGCTTTGCTTATCCTCCTCGCTGGTAACTTTTTTTTTTTTTGATTTGATGGTGTCAACGGAGGTCTTCTAACAAGCAATCTACAGTTCCGTTGATGAATGCCTCTAGGATTACAACTATCTCTGAAGTCCACCTTATCAGGAAAATATACCAAGGCTATCTGCCAATTTACAGATTTGATTTGAATTTCTAGATTTAATTAAATTAGGTCTCTGGAATGGGCTCTGCTGCGACTGGAACCAAGCACCGGATCCCAATGCTCTAATCCAAGAAATATCCAAGCACATATACCAAAGTCCACAAGACATCATCATCCAACTATTACAATACACTACACAAAGCCTGGCACTGAAGCAAGAGTTCTTCGTGCACTTATTGTGCCTTCCACACAATGTCCAAACATACAATAGAATCACCCAGGGCAAAGTCATAAGGCAGTGCCTATTCACAAGATGTTGGATAGACAGATTATGGTATGCATAGTGTGCTAAACCAAGATCAAACGCCATAGCCCAAGGGTAGCCTGTAGGCTATAAATACCAAAAATAAAATATAATAACACAAAAATAAAAATTATTGGGCCAAATACCCACGGGTCTGATCTCAAATTCAAGCACCTGCAACACAACAGAAGTCACAAAACCAAGAAAAAAAACAAAAAAAAAACCCTGGAAATACAAGCCTATGAGTTAATGCAACGCTAGTGACCAACGCCAGAAGCCATCACCTGACAAACAAGGAGGAGAAGCCATGAGAGAAGGCCATGCGATCGACCGCGTAACCTGAACCCTCGCCAGAAGAAATAATAAGGAAAATAGGAAGTAGGGATAAGGAATAGTTTAGGGTTTAGGTAGTTGGGGGGGGCGAGGGGCATTGAAGGAAGAAAGATGGGCACATGGAATCCATGCATGCCCGCACTTGTTTTTTTTTTTAATTATTTTGATTTTCTTCTATTAATTATTAAAAAGCTTTTTATAAATTGTGTGTGTGTACGTTTAAATTTTTTTTTATTTTTAGTGTAAAGATAAGTTAGTTTAATTTAGTTCAAATTAATTTAAAGTTAATTTAGGTTAATTTAATTAAATTAATTTTAAGTTAATTAAGTTAATTTAAAGTTAACCATCTTTAAAAAAAGAAAATTAATTAAAATTTTAATTAAATTAATTGTGTATTTAGTGTAAAGTTAAACTACATTAAAAGCTAATTAAAATGTTAGAGAATCCATGGGTTTTGAACCTAAGACCATTGACCAAGCGAAGCGCCTTGAGCACTAACGCCAACACGCCCTCATGAGTCTTTACAAATAAATTCTTATACTTAAATAGATTAATGTTAACAGAGTGTATTCCGAAGTATAAACTCTGATTATCCAAGCATCAGGCTCACGAGACCTTACACACAATTCATCGAGCCAATCGACAAGCCATTTCATTCCATTCCACCAGTCAAATCCAAGCGCTAAGCTCCAATGCTTGAAATCCACTCTACAATCCTTAAAGACTCGCACCTACAGCCATCAAGACATGCAATTCAATGCATATGTACAACGCACCAAGGAAATCTCACGAGTCAAGCATCGAAGGACATTTAGTTGTAAGCGAAAAGTTTAAAGCACTTAGACTAGGACAAGCGGGAAGGAGGTGGCATACACACTAGAAAAGTAAGCTAGAGGAATTGGCGAGTATGGCACAAGGCTAACATAGCTTCTGGGAAAGGGAGTCAATAGTTTTCTTAGGCGAAGAAATCAAGATTAGATGCTTTAACCCTAACCTAGCCAATCCCCTAAAGAGAGTAATGTATGTTTACAGACAAGTAAAGAAACTTATGCCTAACCCTGTTTTCTAGATTCAGTAGCACCAATTTGAAACATCCTTAAACTCACCCTGAAAACTTTGGTTGATGCAGGTTAAATAATACAGGATGGTTAGGACTCAAGGGAGTCGAGGAAAAGGAGCATCGTCGCAGGCACTGCCAACAACACTAGCGCTGCCACCACCATCACCTGAACTAGCTCGCATATTGCACTCGTTGGAAGCCATAAATGAGACTTTAAAGGGGCGACAACCACCAGGGACCGAAGTGGAACCCCCACCATCTAGAACGGGTAATCCAGAAGCATCAAGGGATTCAGAGGGAGGACCTCCACCTGAAGACATCACTCTAGAATTGTAGAAGATCAAACTTTCGGAGTTTTCCAGGTGTCGCGCCAGTGAACGCATGGAAGCATGGTTGGAAGGCATGACAAGGTGTTTTTCCTTAAGGGACTATGCATCCAACTCAAAGGCGGAGATCGCAATTTTTCAGTTAAGAGACAATGCCTTGAACTGGTGGGGAAACCTGGAAACACAGCTACATCTTACCCCAAAGACTGTATCTTGGGAACTTTTCGAGGAGAGGTTCCGAAGGAAATATCTGCTAGTGTACTATGAAGAACAATAAGTAGGGGCATTTCATGCCTTAGTACAAGGAACCATAACTGTAGAAGAATATGAGATCATATTTATGGAATTGTTCAAATATGTTTCATATATGGATAATGACCAACGACAGGCAGAGCACTTAATCTATGGATTGAACCCTGAGATAAGAGCTATGGTGCGGATGTGGAAACTGTCTTCAGTAGCGGAAGTTGTGGAAAATGTGCGTTATGTGGAGGAACACATGAACTTAACCAGAGGTACGAGACCGACCTTTTTGCATCATCCTAGATTCGCGGGGAAGGCCCCTAGGACATTTCCCAGGGGAGGGGGCTCAAGGCCACCTCCATATGGTAATAGAGTTGCACCAAGGACAATAATCGCAGGGATTTCAATGGAAGCTAGTGCAACATCTCGTTAATCACCAACGACGTAGATAGATCCACGACCATCTCAGGGAACAACTAGTAGGGGCAGGGGTTCCAGGGGAAGGAACTCATTTCGAAGACAGTCACATAACAATGCACAGGTTCAATCTTGTGTTACCTGTTGGGGGTGCGGAGGACCCCATTACCAGCGTGACTACCCAGAGTTACAATCAGGATTCGTGCATAGAGAGGAAAAGGCACCGATGGGAAGAGCAAGTAGCAGCCACCATATTTATGCAGTGGTTAATAATCGTCAGGCTGAACATCAATCCATGGTGGTGGAGTCATCAGGTATGCTAAATCATATAAACGTTAATATTTTATTTGATTCTGGTGCTACAGATAGTTTCATTTCACCATCTGCATTAGAAAAGAGTGGGTTGGAAGACTACAAGCATGATGACTTTAAACAAGTCAAGATGGCTTCGAGGGAAAAACAAGTGGTAGGACCTAGTGTTGATAATTGCATAGTAGACCTGGGAATGTGTACTACCAGGTTGAAGGTATACGTCACTACTCTCAGGGTGTATGACCTAATCATTGGAATGGATTGGTTAGCAGCTCACCGAGCTTTGGTAGATTGTTTCGCAAAAAGGGTGCTCTGTGTAGACAACGAAGGAAGGCCAATAGAGATCCAGGGTGTACGGAGAAAAGTGTCATTACTCTTTATCTCAACTATGAAGGTTAAGCGATGCTTGAGACAAGGCTGTCGACTATATGTAGTGGAAGCGGTGAATGAAAGGAAGGGACCCTCATTGGATCAGAACCCAGTATTGTCAGAATTTAAGGATGTTTTTCCGAACGAGTTACCATGATTACCTCTTGAGAGGGAGCTTGATTTTACTATTGAGATAAAAGCTAGTGCAGAACCAATTTTCAAAACTCTGTATTGGATGATAGCACTAGAACTTTGTGAATTACAAATGTAGTTGAAAGAGTTACTGGACTTAGGGCTAATAAGGCCCAGTGTCTCACCTTGGGGTGCACCAGTAATTTTTGTAAAGAAGAAGGATGGATCCTTACGACTATGTATAGACTATAGGGACTTGAATCGTGCTACAATGAAAAATAGGCACCCAATGCTGCGAATAGATGACCTCTTCGATTAGATGAAATGAGCAGCGGTATTCTCAAAGATCGATTTGCGATCAGGGTATCATCAGTTAAGGATTAAGGAAGGTGATATCCCAAAAACTGCCTTTCAAATTCGATTTGAACATTACGAGTTTGTCGTAGTACCTTTTGGATTGACCAATGCACCAACAGTATTCATGAGCCTCATGAATGGCGTATTCTGGAAGTACTTAGACCGTTTTGTACAAGTTTTTCTAGATGACATCCTCATCTATTCCAAGAACGAAAGAGAACATGAGGAACACTTACGAGTAGTGTTGTCCTGCCTTAGAGAGAACAAATTGTATGGGAAGTTATCAAAGTGTTCTTTCTTCCAGAAAAAGATTCACTATTTAGGTCATATCATTTCTAGTGAAGGAATATTTGTGGACCTAGAAAAGGTAAAGACCATTATGGAGTGGTCAGTGCCGAAAAATGCCCATGAGGTGAGAAGCTTCATGGGGCTAACAGGTTATTATCAGATATTTGTGGAGGGATTCTCCAAAATAGCAAAACCCATCACCACCTTGCAGTGCAAGGGGGTCAGGTATGAATGGACTGAAGAATGTGACAGTGCATTCATTGAGCTTAAGAGGTTACTAACTAGTGTGCCAATTCTATGAGTGTCGGACATGGAAAAGGACTTCACCGTCTGCACGGATTCCTCGAAGCAAGGGTTGGGGGCCGTGCTAATGCAGGATGGAGGAGTGATAGCTTATGCACCAAGGAAGTTGAAGAAACACAAAGAGCTATATGCGACTATCATTTCTATAGATTTTGTTGTGGGATTGTCACTCACATCCCATAGACACAATTCCATTCTTGTGATAGTTGATAAGTTAACCAAGAGTGCTCATTTTATTCCGGTTAGAGACACTTACGATGTCACTGATGTGGCATGTGTGTTTGTAAGTGAGGTTATTCGTTTGCATGGGATACCTAAGAAGATCATTTTAGATAGGGAATCCTGATTCACTTCTAGGTTTTGGACAAGTTTGCAGTCAGCGTTGGGGACTCAGTTGAACTTAAGCACAACTTGTCACCCTAAAACATATGGGAAAACTGAGAGAGTAAATCAATTCATGGAAGACATGCTCAGGATGTATGTCATGGATAATCAAACCCAGTGGGAGAAGTACCTACCTTTGGTAGAGTTTTCCTACAATAACAGTTTTCATAGCTCCATCAGAATGTCACCCTACGAAGCTATGTATGGAAGGCCATGTAAAACGCCATTGAGTTGGGATAGACTAGAAGACCGAGTAACAGTTGGGCTAGAATTGATTCAAGAGATGGAGGAACAGGTGATTCAGATTAGGCAGAGACTAAAGGAAGCATAGGATAGGCAGAAAATTTATGTGGATGCA
>JZKD02S0658458.1:64866-83959 GCA_000966675.3 Picea glauca
ATGAATGTGTGAACCGTGTTTCTTTTCCTTTGTACCACGAGATACCTTAACTTTGGGACGAAGTTTCCTGAAGGGTGGGTGTATGTAACAACCCTAGTTGAATATATGCTTAAGGATTATTAAGTAAAATTAATTAGATAATCAATTGTCCTAATATGGTTTTAATTAAACAATGATTAGCATTAATAATATTAATTAAATATTTATTTATTAATTAATTGTTTATAGCTTTTGATTAATTAATTAATTAATTATATATCACATTCAATGACATGGGTAATAAATTTAAGGGGCTTAGTAATTTTAATTTATTTAATTAAATGCTTTAGGTATGTGGGAGGGGATAAGATATTAATGAAGGGGATAAGACATTAAAGAAGGGGATAAGATATTAAAGGGGGAGATAAGGAAATTAATGAGGGGGAGGAGAGTCAGTGAAGGAGGATATGATGGGGAAGAGTCTGGCGAGAGGGGCATTTTTTTTGGGAGGCAGGAAGCATTTTGAGGAGGAGGATATATTTCTGTGGGAGATTTTTCTGTGGAGATCTCTGGTGTGAGGAGTTTGGGTTTTGGGAGTTTTGGGTGAATTAGAAGCAGGGGGCACCAGTTTGCTGGGGGTTTTCAGCATGGGGGCCAGGATATCCTTACGGTATCCTAGAGCTAGGGATCCGGACAGGCTGCTCCTAGATGGCAGGGAGGAAAACTCAGTTTTGGGCAGTGTTTGACACAGTTTCAACTTCAGCATTGGACCAACGGAGCAACGATATTTAGCATCAGAAGCAGGTATTTTTATTTATGAATTGCTGAGTTATTTTCAGTTGTAGATAAATTTTAATCTACGCTGAATATTATGCTTATATGATGTGAATGAATAATTTGCGTATGAGAATGGAATTATATGTTAAATTGTATTAAATTTTTTATTCAATTAAGTATGGTTACTACACTTCCTGAGTTACAGGCCATACTGGTCTTAAAAGAGTCTGAGTCTTACAACATTGATTTGTAGTATAAGACAAAAAAACTATTAATATTAGTGTTAAAATAAGAAATCAAGAAACAAGAAAACAAAATTCAATTGCATTTGCATGAGTTTACGATTTTTATAAGCATGAAACAAGCCCTCTATATGAATCCAGAATATTCAACTATAAGAAAAAACCTGTGTATTAAAGCCCACATTGTTGTACCATTAAGAAAGCAGTCTATTTAAGAAAAAACTTGTGTATAGAAGGAAAAAACAATTTATTTAAGATTGCATTATTGTACCATTAGGAAAGCACATAACAAAGTTTTATATCATGTTCAACTTCTATGTTAATCTGTTCATTTTGTGTGATACTGATTGGCCATAGGGTTGGGCCCCCATGACCAAGTCACAGTCCACAGGACTGTGACTTGGCCCCGGGTGCCACCCCTGTGGCCAAGCAGTGGGCACGCCAAGCCTGAATAGTGTGCCCAAAACCTTTAAATTTCACTTTTATTTATATTTTATTTTTATTTGTAATTTTTAAATTTTAAATTCAATTTATATGTCGTGCTTGCAGCCTGTAATTTTAATTGTATTTTTTTTTTTTTTTAATTTTATATGGAAACCCCTATAGCCAAGCCGTGGGCATGCCAACGGCTTGGCCACAGGGTTGGGCCCCTGCTGCCAAGTCACAATCCACTGGACTATGAATTGGTCATGGGTCCATCATTGTGGCCAAGTCATGGGCATGCCAAGGCCGAATAGTGTGTTGTACACCCTAGTAAACTAATTTAACAACAAAATTATACAAATGTCATTTGGGTTGGTGACCAAGGCCATTGTGTGTCTAGCTTATTTTGAAATGTCACAAATGTTTTCAAATCTTTACATCACCTGCCCAAAGTAATTGTGCCTTGTATATTAGCAGTTTTCCACTTAATATGATTAATTTGAAATGTTTCAACTAATTTCTTAATTTATTATTAATCTGCAGTTAGTTGAACTAAATTAGTTAAAGATAGATATAAATATGAGTAATTGTTTAATCAGTTTTCAAACTGTTTGATGAACTTGTGATTAGTTTGTGTAATTGTTCAAAAGATTACATTCTGATTATAAAAAAGTTATAATTTTTTGTTCATAAACGTGTTATATAGTTTGGTACAAGTAGAAGAAATCTTTATGTTTATTTCAAATTTGTTAATATTTGTGCATTTGTTAATATTTGTACATTCTGATTAGAAGTGTTATAAAATTATGTGCATAAATGTGTTATATAGTTTGGTACATGTAGTAGAAATATTTATGTTTATTTTAAATTTGTTAAAATTAGTATTTAGATTTTAGATTTGGTATGTGCACATTTGTTTTTGTCCAGTTTAGATTTAAAGACAATATTTTATTGACTGATAATAGTTTTGGTCTATTGATTGACCACATAATTTATTGAGTGGTTTAATTCAAATAAGTTTATGGATAAAAATATTTTTCCTTCTTTCGGTTATATTCAAATATTATCCTACGAACATCATTTTATTCTTTTTAATAAATTATATTTCTTGTAAATATAAATTTGTTCTTTTATTTCTTAAAATATAAATATGTTCTTATATTTACAAATAAATCTGTAAATATAATATATATATATATATATATATATATGAAAAAATTTAAAACATATATTTTTAATAAATTTTAAAATAAAATAGGAAGACAATTTAAAAATTACATGTTTATATGTTCAAATTATACCTATAGAAACAATAAATTTATAAACAATATGAAATTACTTGAAAATGGAAATTTGATATAGACATTAATAAATAATTTATAAACAATATGGATTTTGTTAGTTTGATGTAGACATTCCACAATCAAATATTAAGTTTTTAAATTTGATATACACATTTAACAATCAAATATTAAGAGTAGATTAAGAATTTAAGTGATTAGTATGTGCATGAGCACTCGGCATGAGTCAAATCTATTGTCTTTCACTCCGGTGTTAAAGACTTAGATTCAAATGCCCTGCTTTTCTGTGCATGGATAATCTCTTATTAAAATTGGTTGTGACTTGGCCGCGGGGGGCAGCCCTGTGTCCAAGCCATGGGTACGCCCATGGCTTGACCACATGGTTTCCCCCCCCCCATGACAAAGTCACAGTCATTTGAAACATTTTGTATTTCATAAAAATTTCAAACTGTCTAAGTTTTAATTTCAAATGTTTTTTATTTTATAAAAATTTCAAATCTTTGGGAATTAAATTTATAAATCCATTTTTACATATCTAATATTAGATTATCATAAGTTATAAATATTATTTTATAGATTGTTGATTCTGGAATTCCTTGTTGTACATTACTGTCTATCTTATAATTTGTAAAGGAATATTTGTGAAATATGCATACAATGGAAAATATTTAAAACATATATATGTAAAAAAAAATTAATAAATTTAAAAATAAAATAGAAACACAATTTAAAAATTACTTGTTTATATGTTCAAATTATACACACAAACAATAAATTTATGAACAATATGGATTTACTTAAAAATGGGATTTTGATATAAAGACATTAATAAATAATTTATAAACAATATGGATTTAGTTAATTTGATAGACATTTAACATTCAAATATTAAGTTTTTAAATTTGATAAAGACATTTAACAATCAAAAGAATAGAGTAAGCATTTAAGTGATTAGTATGTGCATGAGCAGTTAGCCAGGAGCCAAATCTACTGTCTTTCACTCCGGTGTTAAAGACATAGATTCAAATGCCCTGCTTTTTTGTGCATAGATAATCTCTTATTAAAATTGGATGTGAGTTGGCTGTGAGGGGCCAACCCTGTGGCCAGGACGTGGGCATGCCCACAGCTTGGCCACATGGTTGTCTCCCCGCGGCCAACTCAGAGTCATTTCAAACATTTCATATTTTATAAAAATTTCATAAAAATTTCAAAGTGTCCAACTTTTTTTTTCAAGCGTTTTGTATTTTATAAAAATTTCAAATGTTTAGGAATTCAATTTATAAATCCATTTTTACATTTGTAATATTAGAGTATCATAAGTTTCTTACAAAGTTTAGCTTACAGTGTTTCTTACAATGCCTTGTTTACCGTTAAATTATATTAACTCTTTCATAAGTTATGTTGTTTTCAATCTTTTAAGTAATGTTGTTTTCAATCTTTTTGCACTTGATGCTACAAAACATTGGTTATATGTTTTTAATAATGTGAATCTAGATTATAAAATGTATTCAAAATATTTTGATGATATAAAATATTGGTTGTATGGTTTTAATAAAGTAAGTAGATTATAAAGTTTATTCAAAATATTGACGATAATGAAGGAGTCATACACATTAAATGATGTCCTTATTAGATGTGATTCTCATATTATAAATAAAATCGATGGGATCCCTTGATCTATAAAAACTTGAATACCATTGCACCACTTCCAACAAGTGAATGCATATGGTATGTTTATTGGTGTACAAGGATAAAATTCCCTCAATCACTTAGACACCTTGCATTTACGAATGCCAATTTTCCCAAGGAGACAATTCATTTGATTGTTGATGCAAGGAAAATAACATGGTATGTATTTTATCCAACCACACTACTTTGGGCAGGGTTGGCCCTATATTGGATTTGATTCCTAGATATATGCTCCCTTAGTTGAGGCCTCAAAAAAAAATTTCATTCAAAAACTCAATGATTAACATGATTGTGCAATTCACGCCATGTTTTTCATTTTTTTGTGTTCTTCATTTCATAACGCAAGAAATAATTATTCATTTCTAAGAGTCATTTATATTTGGACTAGATTGACAAAACACATCTTGAAACCATCTAGTGAGACCTAATGATAATGGGTAAGTAAATATCCTCCTATGCTTCACATGTCCTACATATTTTCATGAGTCTTGGTCACATCTCTATGTAAGACATGAGTGACCTGCTTGTGTAGATTTGGTTTTTCCTTTAAATTCATCCGATCAACATTTAATTTAGTATGCTTGGATTTTTAGTCAATAACTAATTGAATTTCACTTTTTTCAGTCTCTAGAACAACCAAATTTAGCACTCACTTTTGATATGGTTTCTCTTCCAAACCATAGACTCTTATCATAGTAAACTTCTCAAAAAGGAACCAATCTCCCACTTTGGTCATCTTTTCCAATTGTAGTGATTGTTTGACTAAAGGAATAATTATAATGAATACTTCATTTGGGATAATAAAGTCTAATATAGAAATAAAAGATTCTTAGATGGGAACTAATTATTATACTTATTTATTACTTGACACATATTGACCAAAGTTATTGAATGCTTATCTTATTGATGATATTTATATTCATATAATATAACTTCAAATTGACAACTTATTGATTAATTAATTAATAACCTATACATTAGTAACTAATGTGTTTATTGAACCATAATATTGTATGTGTGTTGGATATGTACGCATAGCCAGCACACACATATCTCACACATAGACAATAATAACAAGCGATGTTTCTAATGCATATTTTTAAAATGTTCACAACTAATCATGCATACAAATAAATAAAGTAATTCAAACTTCAAATAATCCCCATTAAAGAAAGAATAATAATTCAACATTCATCCATCTTTAAAATTGAATTGTTATAATTTAAACATGGTAGGAACTATGTGAGGAAACTAGGAATCACATATTGAATCCCAAATGTGATCCTCAATTGACTTAGAATCACCCCTTAATTCCATCTCACATCTCCCATCCCTTCCTTTGTTGAAATATGTTGGAGTTTCGACTATATTGATCTAACTCTAGATATAATCCAAATGTGAAAGCATCAAACCTGTCGACCTAACATCTCTAGTAGACAACAATTATTAGTGATCACACATCTAGGGGAGTGTGGATAACATGACCCTCCCACTACGTGAGGGGAGTGTGGATATATATAAGAGAAGTGTGTCTTTGTGATAATTTAGTTACAAGTGGTAATAACATAGAGTCAGGACTTAGTAAGGTGCATGCTAAATAGGGGTACATGCAATCGATATATTAGTATCCCCAATGACGCAAATGGCCACCCGACACGTTCGCTATCACCAGGATCTTCTCTTTCCTTGGCTCGAAGAACTGATCCGCTCTTCAAATCCCTTGTCGGGAACTCTTCTGCACCCACAGGATACTTCCTCGACGATCTCCCGTTGTCTTATCGAGAAATTGGAACTCACACAATCGCGAATCCTGATAGCACAAGATCGGGCCTCGCCAATCCCTGGATCCCGATGGTCACTCGTCCTCGGCTTCTCTTGCTCCTTATCAGGAATTTCCCTCGTCGAGAAATCGGTACATGCGAGGTCACAAATCACTCACCTCATGAATCTTTGATTCTCGATCTGCGATGCCACCTGTCCTCCACTTCGACGCTATGATTGTGGGACCATCGCGTTTTGGAGTTTTGTGACTCCTCTATGATTCTCCTGTTCCCGGATATCCCGAAATGTCGAACCCCGATGCGCGTGTGACCTCTATCCTCCACGTCACCGTCTCCTCGATGCTCAATCGGGTATCGCAAAATCGTGGTTTCTCCCACTGTGGCTCCTTCGTATGCGAGAACCCCGAAATGTCGAACCCCAACTCCCCTGGATCTCGAGCCACGTATCCCAACTGTGATCAACGACCCTGATTCTATCGGGAATTCGTTGATCGCAATTTCATGCACAAGACTCTTGACTCCGGAAGCTCTGATTCTCCGATGAGTTGGGCTCCACTGACTCCCCTGCTTCTCGACACGTGTCTCACTGATCAATGGTTGAGGTCCTTTCAGGAAATCATGGATCACGATTCCTTTCTACAAGAGTTTCGCGACCGCAGAAACCCCGATTTTCTGATGAGTCAAGTCCCGATGACTCCCTGGCTCCTTCTCTGGGCGCGAGGCTTAAATCCTATGCAACTTTCCCAAGATCTAACAGCTGGCGGGATTTCACTGGTTTCCTTTTCCAATCCTGACCGTCGATTCCTCCTCCTTGAGGATTTCTTCAGAAGACTAAAGCTCCTTCTTCCAAACTCATCCTCGGACACTTGCGCTTGCTTCTCCTACTCGAACCCTTCTTCTACACAGACTTCTGTGCTCTCTTTCACGATATCAAGAAGTGATAAACTTCCTGAGATTTTCCACTCTGACTCCTTCAGAGGTACTTTGCACGCACTCCTCGTGCTCGACGTTCAAAAACTTCTCAAGTGTTGAGTCCTTCCGACTCTGCGCACTTCCTGCAGCAGCAGTCTTCAATCTCCTCTGCTCAGATTCACAATTGAGACTTCTTCTTCGGCCTGCGCACTCCTTGCACGGCTTCAACAACCCAAAATCAACTTCTGGGCGAATGAGAACAAAAATTTTTCTACTGAGCCTTCATCAACGCCCTCCTTGCGGATGAATTCAACTGCACACCTTGCAGGAATCTCCTAGCTCAGATAGAGAAACAATTGAAACTCATTCTTTCTCCCTTTAGACTTCAGTTTCAAAACATGAAATCACATGCACAGCATATACAAAGCAAATGCATAACCAGAAAGAAAACATTCATGAGCACGTCAACAATACATAGAGAAAACAACACAAAACCATGGGCCTGAATCAAAGCTTCCTTCCATTAATTCAAATGTCTGTACATGGGTGTTCTTCATACAACATTCTCTTCTTGCTCTCCTCTCTTCTGAATGCTTGATTTCTTATGTTACAATGATACAATGAGGGTGTCTATATCTGTTTTCCCTCCTTCCATCTAAAACTGTCTAATCTAGAAAAAAATCCTACCTACCTGCATTAACTAGATTAAATGCCTCCTATCTACTTCAAACAAGAGCGTATGGCTCAAGATATGATACAATATACAAAAGGCACTTTCCATAAATGGTTCATTTATACATTGGCGCATCATCTTGAATGCAAATTCAAAAAGTTTCGGCTAGACTTGTCCAGCTGTTCATCATATTCCATGTTGGCTCGCTTGTCATGGGTGATGCTCTTTGGTGAGTTGTCGATGCTCCTGCATCACCCAACATGTTTTAATCAAGTCAAGGTCTAATGGGACTAGTATGAAACAAGGTTTCTTACTAGAAAAGGCACCTAAATTTTTTTTCATAAATTATGGTTGTGTATTTTACTTCGGTTTTGTTAAAGCACAAATTCCTTAGACCACCTTCGGGCCACTGCAACCAATCCTATTTTCCATTAATGTGCATGTAGATGGATCTTCTTTAGTAGGGTCATGTGGTTATATAAGGATTTCCTACATGATTCAGGAAATTAAATTAAAGGCTAGTCACATGATCAAAAAAATAGTCGATTTGATGTTTGACTTTTCTTACTAGTGTGTTAAGTAGCCACGAGGGAGAATGATTATGTTACTTTATTGTTCATTAGTGATGATTATGGGAATGGTCTCCTAAATATCACTAAAATATAGAAGATAAAAATAGAGGATAATCATGTTTTCTAAAATTATGTCTTAAAATTTTCAAATTGTAGCAAGATATTAATTACATGTGTGTGTGGCTGTTATGATACACATGTGATTTTTTTTGTATTCATGAGATAGAGTATTAGATACCTTCAAAATTTTATGAGGTCCATGTGACCTAACACTAGTGATATGTCCACTCATAGTAGAATCATTTTCTAATGAAAATCCATATCATATGGGAGTTTTTATGATAGAAATAACATTTTATCCCTACCTTTTAGTTAACAAAACTCTTCATAAGTATTGATTTTTCATTGAATTTCAATTTAATAGTATTTTGAATGGTATATCAATGTTCTGTAGAGTGATCTCCTTCTCCATTCCCAAATGATTTAGCCAAGAATTGGCATCTTTATGCCAACCCCTATTAAGCCATGGGTGGCTTTGACTAGAGTTTGAAGAAACCATAGGTAGAATATTTTCTTTCATGTTAGTAGTCTCTTGTGCCTGTACATTAGGTACCTAGTTTTAGTCATTCTCTTAATGGGGAAATGACTAATTATATGAGGATATGATAGGTTGTATGATATTAATTTTAAGATTATAAATTATAAACATTTTTTAATTTTCTCAGTATTTCTCCATGATTATATAGAAATGCTACAACCCAAATCTTCAAATCCATATAATATAACAAGATTGATGAGGGTCTCAAAAGGGGTTTATTTTTTTCCCAGAGCCAAAATTCATACGATTTACAATTGTTTTAAAGGTCAAAATAGGTTTTCTATCCTTCATTGATCCTTTTCTCAATGCTATAGTTTCAACTAAACTTGTGATTAAGGTCAACTCGAAGACATTTATATGAAGAGATATCCTCTAAGTTGTTATTGGCATGTATCCTAAATGAAAATTCATATTTATTAAAGGGTTAGCATATGTAGGTGTCAACTTACATTAAATTTTTATTATATTTTACCTCCCTACGATAATGGTGTTAGCCATATGGGATCGAAAGGGATAACTACCCTTTTTCCAAGGATGCTTATGAAGAAAAAAGGAGGATTCTTTGAAAAAGGTGGTAGGGAAGGTGATAAAAGTGGAAGAAAAGAAAGAGTGTGGGTTGGCTAATTGGGAGGAGAAATAATTCTTGAAAATTGAAGAGGACCATGAATGAATCCCAGTAAACAATGAATCTCAACCAACCATCATATATTATACACTATAACAAGTAAAATATGCATGTTGGAAAGTATGGAAAATATAGTAAACAATGAATCCCAGCCAACCATAATATATTACACTCTATAACAAGTAGACTATGCATGTTGGAAAATATGGAAAATATGGAAAATCTATTGAATGATTGAATTTCAAAACAAAACATCCTGGAAAATCATTTTCTAGATCACAAAGATAATGTAAGAATATCACCTAAACTATTCCATTAGAATCGTTGTAGGCATTACCATTTGGAACCATTAATTTTGTGACAATTAAGACTCACTCAATTGCATCTTATTCAAAATATATATGCCATTAGAACTCACATTACTATTTGTAGAAATAGGCTTCATTACCACCATAAATTTTGTGACAATTAAGAATCACTTAATTGCATCTTATTCAAAATATATATCCCATTAAAACTCACATTACTATGTTTACAATAGGTTATGATGCACTTACATTTGAAATTATTGTCATGATTGCTCTCAATCAATGTGAATTTCAACCTTATATGACTATATTTTATTTAGATTTTTAACTCCAACTAAGCCTCACAAATATTACATTTTCTCCACCTCATCTTAATTTATATTAGGAATATGAACAACCCTCATACCCATCCCATGTTGATGTTATTAGTGGGTGTTTGAGGTTATGAAGATTAAACTCTTTGTTTTGGGGATTCTAATGCATTGCATTATATGTGGTATTAGTGGATCCAACCATAGATAACTTTTAAGGAATCTTAAAGAAATGTTCTAATATGTTTTTTGAGTGGATCCAACCATAAGGAACTTTTAATGAATCTTAAAGAAATGTTATAAGGAATATATGTGTGGTCTTAGTGGATTCAACCATGTTCAAAGAGTATGCACATGCTATTGAGTTAATTTTGGGTAGTTATCAACTCAATGTTAGACTTTATTGCTTTCTATATTCTCAAAGGAGTGAGACAAAGTAAATGGATAAAGACATGTTAGAATTTGAAATCTTGTGTCTCAACAAGAATGTATTCTCTTCTCTAGTGATCTTAGTAAAAAAGAAGGATAAGTCTCAAAGGATGGTCCTATACTATAGGGAATTTAATAAATTGCGCTTAAAGATATGTTTCTCATTCCTACCATTAATAAATTATTAAATTGTATTTGTAATCCCCTTGCTTGCTCTTTTTCTGAATTGATTTCCATTGGCGAACCCAACTTCTGATCTCAATGACTTCTATGTGTGGGTTTATTGATTATTATGAAAAGATTGTGGTTTTATCTTATGTCCCTTATCCCTTTAGTCATTAGTATGTTCTTGAGAAGTTATCCAGGAGCTTAATCGATGGTCGTCACTTCGGTGTTTAAAGACCCATAGATTCAAATGCCCTGCTTTTCTATCCACGGATGATGAGTGAAGGATATGAATTTTATTTGTTGTCAATCCCTTACTTATCTTTGATTTGATTTATTCATGGTTGAATGTTTAGTCTTTGCACCTTCTTATAAACAAGTACCTCTACGGCTTGATTGATTAAAACTTTGATTTCTCTCTGGGTTTTTAATTGCTTGAACTTGGGTACATCTTTGCATTTTTATTGATAAACTCTGCATTGTTAATGATAAACCTCTAGGTTGAATGAAAATCCATTGGTTAACCCAACTTCTTATTTCAATGACTTCTAGGTGTGGGGTTTATTGATTATTATGAAAATATAGTGTTCTTATCTTTCGTCCCTTATCCCTTTAGTCATTAGTCCATGCTTGAGAATTTGGCCATGAATTGAATCGATGATCGTCACTTCGGTGTTTAAATACCTATAGATTCAAATGCCCTTCTTTTTTTTGCATGGATGATGAGTGAAGGATAATAATTTGCTATGTTGTCTATCCCTAACTTATCTCTGAGTTGATTGATTCATGGATGAATGTTTAGTCTTTGTGCCTACTTGTGTAGATTTGGTTTTTCCTTGAAATTCATCTGATCAACATTTAATTTAATATTCTTGGCTTTTTAGTCAGTAATTGACTGAATTTCACTTTTTTCAGTCTCTAGAACAACAAAATTCAACCCTCACTTTTGATATGGATTCTCTTCCAAGCCATAGAATCTTATCATAGTAAACTACTCAAAAAGGAACCATAGACTTTTGCAATTGTAGTGACCCTTTGACTAAAGGAATAATTATAATGGATACCTCTTTTTGGATAATAAATTCTAATATAGACATAAAAGAGTTTACATACTTCATAAAACCTAAGGTCTTATTTTTTTTTTTTCTTCATAATTTTTGTTGGTCAATGTTGAAGATACTAACTCGTACTTGTCTTGTGATTAACTTTTCATGAATTTTAAAAGGATAGATATTGAGGAGAGATGTCGACATAGGATTCTCCAAACATTCCTCACAAATTCTCTAGGTTCTCCCAAGAAGGAAGAAGAGGAACTCCTTCGAATGAGACTCTGAGTGACCAACAACAATATTGTCAGAGGAGATTTTCAAACGAATCTTTGAATAGATCAACTACACAATGTGTTCAACCAAGTGTTATGGATGAATCCTTCTTAGATAGGTTGTGCATTTATACTCCTACACCTAAGAATGTAGGGAATACCTTAGGACAAGAGAATATTTCTGGTAATTTTATTTGATTTTGTTTATTTTTGTTGTATTTTTGTGTATTTAAATTTATGTGAAGTTAAATGTTGTAATTACTTTCAAATGCGTGTAGACAATGAGTTTAGAGCAAGGGACAACAATGAAAGAGAGAGTGGTTGTCATGAATATTCTAATGTCGGTGTAGAGGGTGAAGGTGGATTTAGGAGGCTGCGTTATCAATAAATAGAAGATTACACGCCTACGTCCACCTATCCTTTGGATGTTGGTGATGAACTTCCCTGGAAAGGGATTACTGAAGAAATGACGCTTAAGCGATGCTCAGGTGTTAAAAAGAGGTTGGAAAATGATTTTTTGGTCGTGGAATTCCCTCATGAGAGTAAACAAAGCTTGCAAATTGTTTTTCATTCATTGCAAAACTTTATGGATGCATATCAGAAGATGGGGCCAACCAATGACAGTTTTGTCGATCTAATGAGGCAGTGAAAGTTAGAGGTGATGGGCCCTGATAGATGAAAGGTAGTAAAAAATAGAGTTTCAAAAGAAGATGTCATTTCTATGTTCAATTTCAAAGATGAGCCAAAGCAGAAGATGTTGAAGGTGCAATATTTTAAGCACTGTGACATTGCAGGACATCTGTATAACAAATTTTTGGCAGCATATGGGAAATTGTTGTGGAACAATGAGGTTCCACACTATATTTCAAGAAACCTTTACGCAACATTTTTCTTTCACATGCACCCTGATTATACTAGTATACCGTCCAAATATTATGGGACTGGTAAAGGACAAAAATATGATCGCAAAGGGGGATATCGAAATGTGACATTGTTGAGGCCTGCACAACCTTTAGTACCTCTCCCAACAGGGAAAATTGTTTCACATTCATAGTTGCAAGCTACATCAGAGGTTGGAAAAGGGGCTAGGAATGCAATCAGGGAAAATTTGGAAGCGATTTTTTATGGTGTTGATGTTGGCATGAACCATCAGCAAGAGGAAGCCAATTCAAGGGGCATATTTGTTTATAAAACAAATGTAGAGCTAGATAACATGTCAGCATAAGATATTTTGGAGTATGCAAAATTTTTCCATGATGGTTGGAAGAAGGTCATTCATAAAGATTGTAACATCCCTCTCTTGCGCACACTGAGCAAACTTATTCTTTGAGGACACTTTCTTGCAAGTTTTTTCGATTATTATACTATTAGGCGTTTGATTATGATTATGAGGCGTTATGGATTGATGATATTTTATGTTGTTGTATTGACATAGTTAGGTGCTATTGACTTGGTTTTCCTGAGTGCACGGGATTTTAGACCTTGACGATGCAAAGGCATCGATGAAACCCCTTGGACTCTAGATCGATTCAGGGAGTGGACTATTGGGTTTTTATTATTGTTGATATGACATATGCACATCTGATTAGATGTTATGAGGATTGATTTTATTTCTGACATGATTCATTAATGATGAAGGTTGATGATAACTTGTCGAACAGACTCACATGTGGAGTAGAAGGGTCATGCACGATAACCAGAGACATTGAGGGAGAGGTGTGGAAAACATCCCTTCCACAACCTACTAGCACTCTCATCGTGGCTTGAACTGTAGGTTAAAGATTACCTAGTTCGAGAAGACCCACAATGCCATGAGGGTAGACTGCGACAGACTCTCATGATGATTCTAAGGGGCACGCAATAAGGTAGGGGCCTTATTCCTTAGAGGTCCTTAGTCTCCCACAAGATCACCTGAGAGAGTATTGACTCTAGGTGTTTTTTATGTTTACCAAATCATTCAAGAGGTGAGTGGCACCCTTGGAGCACGTAGTGCATCTTGAAGGGCACGTCACGCAAGGGAAACAAAATGAGGTGAGTGGCACCCTTGGAGAACCTAGTGCGTCCTAAAGGGAACCTCACATTGATTAACAAATAAGAGAATAAACCCATATGGCGATAGAATAAATAATGTGATAAGAAAGATTTAAAAACAATTTCCCTAATAAAATGTCTCCCAACCTCAAAAATTAAAATCTAGGTCTAAAGTAATACTTGTGGTAAACAAATAAAAACAATAATAATCATCATTAAACATGTGACGAAAAGGGGGTAAGAAACTCGATTAAATTATTAAAATCAAATTATTGATTGATTTAAAATTTTAAAAGGGAAATGATTGTTTTGTTACACCTTCTAATTAAAATTTATTAATTAAAAAGGAAAAGGTGAAAAAGATAATTTTCTACACTTACTAATTTGAGTTTTAGATAAGAAAAGAAAGAAGGAAATTTAAAAGAATTAGGAAACTAAAGGGAAAGGGGGAAAACATAAAGAAAAAGGGAAAAATAAGGAAAACATAGAATAACTAACTGAGTAAGGTATCTCGCCATTAAGAACTTTCTAACTTGAACTCAACTAGTAAATTAGTAAGGGGGTAAGTCATTAAAAGGTGTAAGTGAATATGACGACACCTAGGAGAGATTCTAGGAATAATTTTAGGTGGGTGAGGGAAACAGGAGTAATTAAATAATTAATGCATTTAAATTCCGGTGCAATGAAGGGGATGGGTGACACATGTATGGGGAGTATTTTTCTGAATTCAATTTTTGAACAATAAATTAATTGGGGATTTGGGAAAGAAACTTACTTAGAAACTCTATTTAAAGGAGGGAGAAGGAGGAGGATGGATCTCGGGGTGGTTAACTATAACATTACGCTAGAAAATTTCAAACTTGACTGACATATCTTGTGGGAGTTGGAATACCCATCTTGGTGAGGAGTGGTAGCTCGGCCTTATGAGGCAATATGGGAGTTAGTTGTTCTCTGGTTTAGTGTGCATGGCCCCTTTTCCACTCCGGGGGCTAAGGGGGAAGAAGATTACCCCTAGCGTTGGATAGGAGGTACTGGTGAAGTCTCATCGGTCGACAAGCGGGAGTTGCACGGAATGCGCGGGACATCGACTCAGAGTGGACAACTTGGGCTATGGTACACATGCTCTTATTCTGCATGGTAGATTATCATTGAATTTACGCTTTCATTTATGTACTTTTAACTGTGTATAGAAGGTGTTGGACTTGGCATTTTAATTAATAACTTAAATTCCCCATATCCTTAAGCTCGCATATTGACTAGATTCCCTTGGCATTTGATCCATGAATGTTGTGACTGTCCTATTGGTTTTATTGATTTGTTTTGAAGAGTTGTGATTTTAATTGGTCATCATCTCTAGTTCGTCAATCCACACTTGAGCAGTCTGCCAAGAGCCGAATTGACAGTCGTCACTTTGGTGCATAACAACCTATAGATTCTAATGCCCTACTTTTTTGTGCATGGATGATGAGCGAAGGATGTGTTTGCCCAGTCGTCTACCCTGATTGAATGTTCTTGGTTGACAGATGGTCATTACACCTTCTTGCGTCTGATTTACCTCTCTACGTTTCTAACATCACCTATGCCTTTGTGGATGGCTTTTCTTTCCTGCAATTTTAATGACAATGCCCAACCCTTGACTGGTAAAATCTCACCATTATTAAATTTTGAATGATAGCAGTTGATTTGTTTGTTTCCTGCATTTTTACTCTGGAATGACAATACATTTAGGCCCTTGATAAAAACGAAGTTTTTCATTGAGTACTATGTTTTTACCCAGCGAATTAAATCAATGTAATATTTTTTGGAGCCTCAATTTCTCTTGATAGAGGTAAAAAGTGTAGGTGTAATGGTAAATGGTAAATTCCTTACACAGTGAGTGGTATTAACCCACAACGAATTTGTTGGGAAGTATTGTAATTTTTTTTCACTGCAACCTTGTATGGATGTGATTTGTTAGAGACTTAATTTGTTTATAGAGTAGTTGATTTCACCCTTATTATGTATTTCACTCGTTAAGCAGCGATCCCTCCCCCATAGAGTTCACCCCACCTTAACCTCTGACAGTGATTTTTTTTTTTACTAGACCGTGTTTTTTCCATGTTTGAGAATGATTGCATTGACACCCAACTGCATGTTTACCTTGCATGGGTAGTTTTTATTGTGCCTTGGTGGTTTCTACTATGTTGTAACATCCCAAAAAATATTTTTTTTGAATTTAAAATTTCTTAGAAAAATTATTCTGTTTTTGGTAAATTGGAAATTGGAAATATTTTTCCATTTATGGCAATTCCAAATTTCGAATTTGGTTAATTGTAATTAATTATTATGACTGTTGGGCTTAGATATGATTTGACCCAACTAACTACTTGACTATGACACTTATATGAAACAAAATATTTTATAATTATTGTTGAAGGACAAATGGAACAACCATGTTAAAATCAACTGACCATGACTCCATGAGTGGGGAACATGTTGGAAATATCTTAAGGCTGATAGTTATAAATGGAAAATCGGGAATTTGACCATTGGAAGCCCCTGAAAATCAGGGATTTGGAAAGCTGCGAAAAATCCCAAGGGGAAAAAGACCTAGGCACTTTTTCTTTTGGATTTATAACATATGTGGGAAGGCAGGATGTTGCCTAGTATGCTAGGGAAAACTATTGATATCATGTTGTTATGAACACTGATTTCTTAGTGTAAGGAAAGGAGAAGTTGTTGAGACAAAAATACTATTGCTAAGGAGAAGTTCTGAGTTCTCCCTCATGGATTCATGGTCAGGCTAGGGGGAGAATGGGACAAGTGATTTGGCTGTTATGTTCTAAGGTTGGGAGGAACGTGGTTGTTCCATTTTTTATTCGGTAACTGTTCAGATATGTCATCCTACTCTTTTCTCTAGTTGAATTTTATATGGTTAATAACTCATAGATTGAATATGATTAATTTTGGTTAGGAGTATTGCTATGGATGAAAATCTGGTTGAATGTTGTTGAACTTAAGAACTGACCAAAAGGCCTCTAGATTAATTCTGAGTGGATCATCTCTGTTGGATTTGGTTTCTGAGTGAATGATTTTTTCATTGTTACACTAGTTGAAAGGATATATTTAGTTAACATCTAGAAGAATAGTTCTATAGATTTGATTCCTGGTATAATGAGATAAAAACTATAGGAGAAATCCTCACAATGTAATCGTATCTACTTAGTAAACTATCTATAAGCGCAATGTGAATGGGATCAGAATGTATAGATATATATATTTATGTATTCTTATGCGCCTGTAGGTAACTATACACAGAGACATAGTATTAATTGGGATTTCCATTCATGTACCTATTAAACCAGAATCAAACGAAATGTATGTATGACAGAAATCACGATCTATATATATATATAGAAATATAAACATGATTGTATATAACTATATATCTATATATCTATATATATATATATATATATATATAGATATATAGATATATAGATATATATTACAGTTGGAAACATAACAATATGAATTATAATGGTAATAAACATCTACAGTATTACCCCATAATGTTTTAGATGCTAGATACATGAGAAAAACTGAATGCGTAATTTTCTATTTTCATTACGAATTTATCATTTGATTCAGTCTGTACAGATTCGGTTATTCATAAATAAATTTATTTGTTCTAATACAAGATAATGCAGAAATAAAAGACTCTGTAAAGGAAAAATAATCCAGAGACATACAAGTTGTGAAAGCATATAACTAAGTCTGTAAATTTCACAACTACACGAATGACCAGAGTAAAATGGTTCGAATTATTATATAATATCAAAATAATTTCAAGAGTAGAAGCGGAGTAAATCTTCAATACACGAATATATCTTAATTACTAGATACAGAGTCCTAAAGACAAGCATATCCAATATACAGAAATAAATACTTTGAAGTGGTAAATATGTCAACAATGTCCCAGTAAGGGATTTGACCCTTAAGTCCCTTTAAGAAGAAGGTATTGTAGAAATAACCAGTTGTGTAGGAGACTAGTACATCTGCTCCCCACAATAACTGTATCCTACTACTAATTTATCTCTTTCGATAGAACCTGAGATACTACTTTTGTGGAAGAGTATGGTAAACAGGAACCCGAATACCTCTTTCATAAGGCTATGTCCTAGAATCCAAGGATATCGAAGGCGTACAAATCCTATAGAGAGATCAAGAATTTTTTATTAGTATCAATTAACGAAATAAAGTAACTGCAAGAAAAAAAAAACTTATTACACAAACGAACTTTGCAGACTATACTTAGCTGATGGACTTCAGAAGTAGATTTCATCCTTTCTCATTATATCCATGGAAGGGTCTTCACATACTTGAAAGGGTGGAGAGAGATAAGAGTCACTTGATGGGTACCCTCACAGTTAAAAAGGGCCCCATCAATAGATTGTAGCAAACGAAGTTGAATATTGTTTTTTAGAAAAGAAGTGAATAATCATATGCTAAAAAAGAGTAACTAATAAGTATTGTACATTACTAAATGTGACTTGTAGGGTCGCCCCTTTTACCACAGCGAAAGAATTTCTAACTAATTTTAATTTGGTTCGGAAACAAATGAAATGAAGTCACCGATAAAATCTTGAGCACATGGGAGATCTTTCCCTTGAAATGATTTTGTAAAATAATAATAGAATAGAGTTAGATACCCAAGACTGTCGGATCACAGGTAAGGGTAACTCCTCTACCATCCTCGATGTGACATCCCCAAAAATTAAAGTAATTTCAAAATTCAAAAAAATTATTAGAAAACTATTCTGTTTTTGGTAAATTCGAATTTGGAAAAAGGTTTCCATTTAGGGCAATTCCAAATTTCGAATTTGGTAAATTGTAAATAAATTATTTTGACTGTTGGGCAGAAATTGTGATTCGACCCAACTAACTATTTGATTTCGACACTTGTATGAAAACATA
>JZKD02S0658458.1:101724-124183 GCA_000966675.3 Picea glauca
ATTTTTCAATACTTCCATGATCTCCCCTTTTAAACCATCCATCTTAGTATCCAACTTAGCTTCCATTGAATCCATCTTCTTTTGTAGTTCATTTATGTCCCTACACATTTTTTCAGCTTCATTAAGATTCCAAGTAGGATTTTTTGGAGGCTTACTTGGTGTAGAAGTTCCCTTTTTTGGTGGCATGTTGGCCAAGTATCACTTTTGAACCTTGATTTTGAGGTGGTTCTGCTAGACAATATTTATTCTATTGTATCTCACACGTTTCGACCCTTCAGGGTATGAAACTTTATTTTATGTATTTCTTGATATTTCTTCTCTGCAATTCCACAAGTCTGATCAAAATTGGATGTGCCAAGTGGAATTTACGGTAACTTCCCCACAACTTGTCGATTTTTGTCCTTTCAAGGAGATCTCACTTGTATAGCATGCCCCACACAAAATAATTGATATAAAATTCTAAAGCTCGCACCAAAAATACAACAGACTGTCCATGATCTAATGAAACCAGTCCCACTCAATTTAGATACTCTAGGAAGAAGTTATGATTCTTTTACCTAGAACACCTTCTTGAGACTAGTCAATAGGACTAGTCAGATACCCTATCTTACACAAGGTGTATCTGCAAATTTAAGATGACCCAGAAGATGAAATTTTTACCACAGATACCTTACTAATTTTTGTAAATATCCTCTAGAGTTCAGGGTTTGAAACCTTACAGAAAATGTTTTATAGAGAAAATTTTGCAATCACCCAGTTCAAGATGTTTCCAGAACCCTATCTTGTACAAGTTGTATCTCCGAAATTATAAGGCCTCAGGAGCTGAATTTTGAAAAATACGTACCCTGATCCTTCTACTAAATATCCTCTAAGAAGTTCCTTTTGAAACATTGTAGAAAACAAGTTATAGAGAAAATGCCAAGGTGTATCAGATGTAGCAGTGAAACCCTAAGACCTTGAGCTCTGATACCATATGTTAAGAACCAAATATCAATATAACATAGAAAAACCTAAGAAAAAGTACTCAACGCCTTGAAAAAGAGATAATTTTCAGATAATAAGCCTCTTTGAGGGGGCAACCTCCTTTTACCCCACTTAAATGTTCAAGTACAATATGATTCAAAATGAAAATGTCTCCTTGGTATATATAGGAGAGTAGGAGGTATAATTACAACTAATGGCCTAAAGACGACATAAATAAAATAACATTACTAATATAATATGCCCCAATTAAGGGGTAATGAGCCAATATTAGGGCTTAACATTCACCTCCTTTGAGGTTAAGTTTAGATAAAGTCTTTTAATCATCATTGATAAATAATTTTTGTAAGTATTAACGGTGGAAAGTTCTGACATGGATTTTATGCAATAATTAAGTTTAATGTCCCTAAGAAAAAAAAATATTATGGCAAATTTAGGGAAACATTACATGTGTAGTGGGGGTGTTGTACTGTAGGATGTTGTGTTAGCATTTCTAGAACAACCATTTTATCCCTGCAACATTCTTTACTAATTACCTACTTTCATGGTTGTGGTTCTACCTTCTCCAACCTGCAACCATCACCTTGTTGGCTGCAAATGCCCCTTAATTGTGCCTTTTGCCCAGCTCCTTACTACCCCATGAACTACCTTCATTTCTTATTTTGTAAACCCCCACTGCCAACGAAGTTAATTATTGTTTTTCTGGAAGTGATATTTTTGCCTTTAGCTAAAGTGAACCTCGTTGCATCATTGTAGCATTGCATTGAGACGATTTTTATTATTTACAATGTTAAACTTACTATAGAGATATTCATGCAGTTGTTGATCAGTAACAGTCTTATTTCGACAACTTATTATGGAATTTACACCGCATTAAAGCTATTCCGGTGAAGCTAAATTATCCTATCCTGACAACAAAACTTTAATGGCCATATCATACCTTAGGGGGCCACTCATCTTGTGATTAAAAGAAAATTGTTTCATTTTAAATGACATCTCACGCATCATCCTTCATAGTTGCATGTGCCTGATAGTGGATGCAATTTTTGAATACTTGTCAACCAACAAACATTTATTATTAGATAGCTAATTCACTATGCTTGACAGCGAATCCACCTTGAATTTATCTAAATGCGATTTTTTTATTTGGATAGCAGTTTTTACTTAGCCTTTTCTTACAACAAACTCATTCATTAAACACAAAATTTTCAAAATAAATGTTTAGTTTCTTTGTCATCTCCTTATTAGATTATTTTTCCCATTTAATTGTTGATGTATAAATTGTTTGTTGAATAATTTATGATGCTTAATAAAAGATCCAATTTAATTGGATTACATGTGAATCACATAAGGAAATGAAAGATATAATGATGTGTTACTTAGTAATTCACAAAATAGGAATCTGCTTCTACGCTAATTTCGTTGATTAATTATCATGGTGTTAAGGATGGGTATTCTGCCTAATTTAAACTATGGTGGCCATGGCCAAGCATTGTATATTCCCTTGGTGATTTAGGAAGCAACTTCATACTTTGAATGGTTGTGACAACCTTGGGACAACCTTGTCATTGCTAGACATTCATCCCTTTAGATAGCATTTTCAAATTGTTAATAGACAACATGTATGATGTGATTTGATAGTCTTAGTTGTAATGGTAAATTGTACACAACTGGTTTAGTCAGCATTGAGACACTCTATTTCCTTTACTCAGTGATGGCATATCCCTAGTTTAGATAGCAAGGGATGGTTGACCGTATTGGTATAGTTACAACATTTCCTTATTGTAATAGTGATTAAAGTAGTTTTTTTCTCATCCTTCTTTTAGTGTTAAGAAGCAAATGTTGTTACAACGACTTACATGCCAGCAAGATGTTGGATTGTTAAGTCACAACATTTACCTTGTAATCGATTTTTACTCTGTGGTTTAATGGGTGTTCAGTTGCGCTAAAACCTTTTCCTCAGTGTACAATTTGGGGCTTAAAGGATCACAACTCAGAAGTTAGAAACCTAGTTCCAGTTTTAAGAGAAAGCGAGATATACTCATCAACTTGGAAATTGGGATATAGTCGCAACGAAATTTTGTTTTAATAATAATCTTTCAATTGCATAGGTTAGACTTATTGCGCAATGAATTAATGTGTGTATGAAGGTGATGGTCATCTTAATTGACTTTTCATTTGGGTTCTAGGGTTAGCCGTGAGGATTTAGATAGTTAACTGTATCTCTTAGGGCATCAATTTTAGTATGTGTTGCGGGTCCAGTTTTGTTGTTGTGCCTATCACCGGGCAACGACATGATTCCTGATGAGGGGATAATTGTGAACCTTAATGGATAGAGGTGAAGGATAACTTGGCTGAGTTTGTGCTTCCCATTGTGGGCATTATTCATTGTAGTTGTTATTGGTGTTTGGGTTGTAATGCCTTCATGTGTTTAGATGCGCGCCATAGAGGTTAGAGTTACTAGTCGTTGAGGCCATTGTGTCGGTATGGGGAATGTTGTCCCTTATCCTATAGGCATTACTATGATTGTGTCGAGAAGATAGTCATATCTATATTTTGTTTTGCACATGCTTCTCCTAGTTGCTCATTGTGATAGTGCGTTGAGTCATTATCATCTATTTCCTGACCTACATACGTGTGTTCGTCGTCAGGTTGTGTGGTTCAACTGTTGTCATCTTGGCCTTCTTACCTAAAAACAAAAAATTATTCATGTTTTCTTTGTTGCGGTCATAACGATTGGGGTCGTTACAATGATGACCTAAACAACAGATTGGTATGTGTTCCAGTTAGTAAATTTTTTATGCATTTTAGGATACTTTACTTCTAATTCTAGATTCATATATCATTGTATCTATAGAAATAATCGAGTTGTTATTGTCATTAATTACAGTTTGGAGATATTTTAAATGAATCTCCTGTAAATGGGGGGCTTGATTCCACAAGTTTAAATTTGGATGGGTTGAATCAGGTATGTGTTTTCTAATATCCACAGATGAGCACTTTAGTTGTTCAATCTCCAATCTTTTGAATAAGAGATTAAAAACATTTATAATTTTGTATAAATGTGAACACATTGAATCCTAGATTTAGTTCTTAGTTGTGTTGTTCACAGATCCCTACTCCATCTCCTACTACTTAGGCAGTCTTGTCAAAATTCTCATTGGGAGAGTTTGAAGAGTGTGGGAGTTCATAGGTATCATTTAATGTTTTAAAATCATTTAAATTTAATGTGTTATAATCATTTAAATTTAATTTTTCAAATTTTCAAATTTGAAATGTGTTATATAGGCTAATGTGGAGAAGAAACTACCAGAGAGTGTGCTTGGGATGGAGATTGGGATTGAGGAGGAAGTGGAGGAAGCACAAAGATTTGGGAAGGATGTGTCCATTCAGGATGATTCATAAATGTCTTATTTTGACTTTTATCAATTTTTTTTTTTCTCAAATTTTTAGTTTAGCCTTTCCTATTCAACGCTTTGATCAATATATATAGAACCCCTAGATAAGCTTATCGTTTTCTTAAATGGTGTACATTCAAACTTTTTTAAGGTTAGATCATGATTAAGACCTCATTTTGAAATTGAACATTTGATTATTTGAGAACATACTCTATCCCACATCAGAAAAGATAAAGTTTCTAAATTTTCTTCGATTACATTCCTTACTTTCTTGTCCAATAATGACGCAGTATGGACATTTGTGTTTTCTAGTGTAACATCCCGCTCTGGCGCACTGAGAAAACTTATTCTTTGAGGACACTTGCTCGCAAGTGATTTGGATTATTATGCTATTAAAACTTTTGACTTTGATTACGATGCGTTATGGGTTGATGACATGTTGTTTTACTACATTGACATAGACAGGTGCTATTGACTCGGTTTTACTGAGTGTGGAGGGTTGTGGACCTTGATGATGTAGAGGCATCGATAGAACCCCTTGGACTCTGGATTGAGTCAGGGAGTGTGCCATTGGGGTTTGATTGTCTTATTGTGATATTAGTGCATCTGATTAGATGATATGATATGGATATGTTTTCACATGATTTTTTGATGATGTAGGCTAACAATAGCTTGCCGACCAGACTCACATATGGAGTAAAGGGGCCACAAATGACTACCAGAGAGGTTGAGGAAGAGGTGTGGACAACAGCCCTGCCACAACCTATTCGCACTCCCACCGTGGCTCGAACTGTAGGTTAACGATTACATAGTTCGAGAGGACCCACGATGTCATGAGGGAAGACTGTGACAATCACTCACAATGATTCTAAGGGTTGCACAATAAGGCGAGGGCCTTATTCTTTTAGAATCCCTTAGTCTCCCACAAGTTCACCTGGTGGAGTGTTGACTGCAGGGGTTATTGATGTCTACCAATCAGTCAAGAGGTGAGTGGCACCCTTGGACCACGTAGTGCATCCTGAAGCGCACGTCGTGCGAGAGAATTGATGAGGCTAGTGGCACGCTTGGAGCACCTAGTGCGTCCTAAAGAGCACGTCCCGTTGTTATTGTTATAGAGATGAAACTAGAAGGCCTTATGACAATTAACATATTAAGTATTTTTAAAAACAAATTCCCTAATTGATTGTCGCCCAATACAAAATCTAAGGTCTAAGTCTAAATTATGCTAGTGGTAAAATTTAGTCTACCTTTAAAAATAATAATAATTAAATAAATAAATAATAAATTTTAAAATAAAAACAACTTAGATGATAATTATGATCTTCATAAAATCTGTAACATGAAGGGAGTAAGAAATTAATTTATTCAGAAAAAAATGAAATCTGTGGTTATAAAATGTAATGAGGGAATTAAATGTTTTATCTTTTGACAATATAAATTTTACTAATTTAATGATAAAATGGAAAAGGGGTTAAATTCCACTCCTGCCTTTTTAGTTCTAAGTAAAAAGGGGGACCTTAAGGGAAAAAGAGGGAAGTCAACTTAGCAAGGAATTCACATTTAAGAGCTTTCTAATTTTAAACTAATTTAGCAATTTCATAATAGGGAAAGCCTTTAAAACCTATAAGGGGATCTAGGGACACCTCGGAGTGATTCTAGGAGTAACTCTAGGTGGGTGAGGGAAATAAAGATATTTACTTAATTAAAGAAATTAATTAATCGAGGAATGTAGGGGATAAGGGACACTTGTATAGAGAGGAATTTTTGGGAATTTATTTTAAAACCTTAATTAAATGAGATTTTAGGTAAGAAAGGAAGTTTGAAACTCTATAAAAGAGAGGGAGGAGAACGAGGAAGGATCATATTATGTTTGCGTAACATTACGCTGCAGAAATATCGACTTGACTGATTTACTTATGGGGAGTTAGGATACCCATCTCGGAGAGGAGTGGTAGCTCTACCTAGCGAGGCGAGCTGGGAGCTAGACATAATCTCTGGATAGTGTGTGTGGCACTTTGCGTCTTGGGGGACTAAGGTGGAAGAAGAGTACCCCTAGAATTGGCTAGGAGGTACCGGTGTAGTCTCGACAGTCGGTGAGCGGGAGTTGCACGGAGCGCGTGGACGACACTCAAAGCAGGTGAATAGGAAACGGTACACTTTTCAGTTGAATGATAGAATGTTGTAGGATGTGTGATTTAGATTTGCATGTGTTTTAAGTAGGAAAACTGATTGTCTAGTTTCATGACTAAAATTTTTATAGCCTACCTGAATGATTGGTTGATTGATTTCTGTGACCTTCATCTTCCCGCATGTCATGACCACCCTGTGTGTTGATTGTGACCTTGAGGTTGTTTTCCTTCATCCCTTGCTCACCAGTCCTTTCCTGAGAAGTCGGCCAGGAGCTTGATCTACGGTCATCGCCTTAGCATTAAAATACCTATGGATCTCAACGCCCTGCTTTTCTGTGTGAGGATGGTGAAGCGAAGGCGAACCTTCATTTGTCTACCTCTGTCCTAGTCCTTGGCTGATTATTGTGATTGCACCTTCTGGTGTTGAGAGAACATGCGTTTTGTTATCCCTGCATCTTCTAAAAATTTTACCTCTGTTATATTTCATTCCTGGATAGCATTTTACCCTTGTGACTTCGGTGATTTTTGTTGCTGCCAGGATAGATTTAAGGTTGACAGTTATCAAAGGTTGAGTTAATATCTTACTCCTACCTTACCAACGATCTCATTTATGCTAATTGATGGTACTTGATTGTTTTATTTTAAAGCCAACAACTACTATGGAGACAACGAGATCATCTTTTACTATTAAGGATAGGTTGCATTGGTGCTCCTTAAGTTCCACATCCCTGCCGAATGGGAAAAATAAATAAAAAATTCTCTAACTATACCTGTCTGCGTCCTTATAATTGTATGCTGGAAATGAAAAACAAAATGATCTTTATGTGACCCTATCAGTGAGTTAATCCTTTTTGAGCTATGATTGCTATGTGTATAGATTTAAAAAAAAAACAATTTAACGATCCCTGAGTCATTTCTGGGCTATGATTTTTTTCTCTCATGCCTGAAATTCAAGAAGATTAATGCTTATCTCTGTTGCCTCTGCGCTAAGTATTGGGTAAGGACGATGCTAAGGATTTTTTCCCTCTGCGATCCTTTTACTTTTAAATTCAGTGAGAACATTTCTTTTTATAGTGAGATGCCCATGGGGGGAATAGGAATGTCTGACGTGCAGGTGGGTATATTGGTTCCCAATTAATGAAAAGTAAGGATTTAATGGACTGTGCTTCAATTGTGCCTCCATGCCTGTGTGTTAACCGATGATGAGCCTTCCCTTCAGATAGCATTTCGTTTCCTTTTTCTGGGCAAATGACCACCCTTGTGCTTTTAAAACGTAGTCAGCTTGATGTTAAAGGATCCCCGTTGGGCCCTTAGGGTAGCTTGTGTATGTCGACGCGTGGCACTGCAAGTTTCCCTTGATGTCCACGTTTCCTTACCTTTACAGCATTCATCCCTAGGAAAAAAACATTACTGTTTAAACAATAAAACCTATGTCCGATTTCTTACCATTTTTTTACAATAAAACACAGGTTCCTAATTAAGCTCAAGTTAAAACTCTAGTTGAGATAGTACACTTTCCCATTGCAGCTATTTGGAAAAAGGGGGTGATTTTCCAATGGAAAACAAAACCTATAAATCAATTTGGCAGCTGAGTTGATAAATCGCAGATTCCATTTGTTTAGCAGTTGGATCGAAGGGTCGTTATGCCCCAATTCAAATGCGAGCTTCTAATCATATTTATTATTATCATTGATGTGGCCCTACAATTTATTTTTCAATGTTAATAGTAATGGATGTTTTCTTTTAATAATATTGTAATTATTAATTGCATGGACTTTTCTCCGAAGATTTCTATAAATAAAAAAAACAACTCTAGTGGATTCACTTTTACTTAGAATTTTACCTTGCATTGAACTGTTACATTTACACAGCCACTTCTTACCTTGATAGCTACCTCATGCTTTATGAATGGCCTTATTGACTGGCGCACTATTCAATTTTACCTAGACACCAATTGCCACTCGTGTATTAAAGTAGCGATTGTTAATTCTTACAGCCTTCTCCTTAAATGCCTTATCATCATTTTATTATTATTTTAACATCATGTTACTTGCTTCATGCTAATGATAGGTTGATTGATATTAAAAACCATGTTATTAAATGTCTTGACATCGACTTTATGATTAAAAGTCTTATAATTTGACTTATTGGTTATTTAGTAGTAGTAGCCTTCTACTTTAATATTTTTACTAATGTATCAGTTTAGTGGCTAGTTGGATGAAATTAGAGTTAGATGACAAATCGAGAAATACTTAATGATAGCAATAAAAGTAATAGAAATCTACTTATTTTAGTTAGTTTTTAATCATAGCAAGTTACTTTGCTTTCGTAATGTTCAGTTAACATTAATGGCTAATAGATTGAGATTGGATAGAATTTGAAATTGCCTTACTAGAATATGTAATGATTAAAGTTGAATGGAGAATTGTTGGAGTCATGGTTATGTAGCTCTTAATTCTCTGCACTTAAAATTAATTTGATAATTGTATTGCGTCATGAATAAATGAGAAGCACGTTGATTAAGTAATTGATTACCTTTCTCCATGAATTAATTGATATTGGCTTTGCATCATGATATGTATGGATGGTATGGGGTATAGTTACTTCATCTGCCACTAAAAGGTTAATTTTTAGTTAAATATAATGATGGAATAATCACACACCAGGACGTAAAGTAGATGGCTGCCATTGCACCTTGAAAATAAATAAAGGTGCTTACATTGTGCATGAACTTATGCCACTCTTGAGGGAGTTAGTAATCAAATTCTCTTACACTTTGGAATTTATGCGAAGTGTGACTGAATCATAGAACACTATCACGCATTGATCATCGTCGATGTTGTTGTCTTAGCATATTTAGTTGATCTTGATTGTGTCGGGCGGGATGTAGACACCTCCTTGTTCCTCAGAACAGTCACCAGCCCTGAGACCTTAAATGGTCAAAATTGATGGGAACCTGTGCTTGAGCATTGCTTATGTGTCTTGGAGGTCCTAACCATTGCAGGGTAGGATGGGCGAGTAGTCAGTCTTATTTATTTTGTCGTTTGATTGTCATTCATTGCTTTCAGATACTTGATGTGCGTCTTAGATCATTATGTTGTTGTCGCGGTTGCATGCATCATGGTTCGTCATCGTGTTGCGACGCTGAGTATAATGTCTTTATTACCCTTGTACACACGCACACACACAAAAAAAAATATATTTCACTTGTTATGAGAGGTTGATGTCGTGACAAATGGGAGGTTTGTTACATATGGTATTAGAGTGGGTTCAACCCACAACTTGGGATCGCTACAGCTTTCGTTTATATGATTGACTATACTGTTGTTGATTGAGTTGACTTGTGTGCATGTAGGTAGTCATGGTTAGATGACACCGCAGAGGAAGATAATGGGGTGTGAGGGGAGGAGGTGTGATGCCTCCAGTAGCATCCACACCTGAGGGGTCTAACACCTAGAAAGACGAGCAGGTTCTCAGGCAAGAGCAGATAGTAGTTGGCGATGTAGTTGGAATGATGCGATCTTTTCAATGCATGTCCGAGGCACTGATCAGCCGTTTGGACAAAGATGAGGCCAGGGCACCGGCACTTGCTGAGGTTCCACCGCATGCTCCGGTTAGTACTGGTAGCATTCACCGTGAACTCGAGAAGGTCAAACTTTCTGAGTTCTTTGGTTCTCCATATGATGTAGTCGTCGATACATGGTTGGAGAACATGGCTATGGGCTTCGCACTTCATGATTATACCTACAACATGAAGGTCCGCATGGCAGCCTTTCAACTGAAGGGGAGCACTCTTCTATGGTGGAAGATGCTCCTACCGCAACTGAACATGGCTGTCGAAGATGTGTCATGGGAACTATTCAAGGAATGGTTCAGAGAGAGGTACTTTTCAAAGGAATTCATTGAGCATTAGCTCAATGAGTTCAATGCCCTACGACAAGGAGGTCATACAGTGCCCGAGTATGAGGCCCATTTTATGGAGCTGCTCCTGCATGCTCCGCACCTTAACATTGAGAAACTTAAGGTCAACAAGTTCGTGTTTGGCCTTAACGGTAGCCTACGTGAAAAGGTTAGGATTTTGATGCCTCAAACCTTGCATGATGTCATCGAGAAGGCCCTCATAGTAGAGGAGGAGCTTATCAGTGGGGGTCAGACCAGAACTCTAGTGAGACTAGCAGTGTAGGTGTCATCTGGATCACAGTAGCATCAAACACCAGCCAGACATAGGCCAAGATACCATGGCTTCCAGAGGGGATCCACCTTCACTACACTGCAGCAACCACCGCCTCAGCAGCGAACACCCTATCGGGGACCCCAGCATCAGCAGCAACGTCAACCACAGCAGCAGCAATTTAGGCTTGTTCAACAGAATAGACTAGGATTCCAGGCCGGTGGGCCGTCATTTTCTACTTCGGGTACTAGGACTACTGGGATAAAGATGGGGTTTTGGATGTGTGGGAAGCCACACTACCAGCGCGACTGCCTAGTGGAGAGAACCAGAGTGTCTAAATCAGCTGGACCAACTACCATGGGAGATATGGGCAAGGCCCATCAGATTCATGCAACAGTGAATAACCGCCAGGAAGAGCATCAGTCGATTGTGCTTGAGACGACAGGTACTTTCGTTGACCAGACCCTTAGTATTTTGATAGATCCCGGTGCTACCAAGAGTTTCATTTATGGTGCAACACTAAAAAGGATTAAGGTAAAGGCAGTCAAACAGTATGAGTTTAGATTCGCAGAGATGGCTTCAGGAGCCAAACAAAAGGTTGGAGGAAAGGTTACAGGATGTGCCCTTAACCTGGGAGAGTTTGTCACTAGGGCCAACTTGTATGTCACGATCTTAGGATCTTATGATGTCATAATTGGTATGGATTGGTTGGAATTGCATGAGGCGATACTCAACTATAAGATGAAACAATTGAGATTGGTCGATGATGAGGGACAAAGACGTGTGATTGTAGGATGGAACTAGGGAGTTTCCCTGAGGTTCGTCTCTTCCTTACAGTTATGGAAGAGTATGCACAAGGGGTGCAAGCTTTATGTGATCCTTGCGTTAAATGAGAAAGGAGTATCGAAAGGTCTAGAACACCTTCTGGTGGTGAGAGATTTTACGTACGTGTTTCTGGAGGAGTTACCTAGGATGCCACTAGAGACGGAATTGGAGTTTACCATAGACCTAAAACCAGGGACTGAACCGATAGCAAGAATGCCTTATCGGATGTCGACCTCATAGTTACAAGAGTTGAAAATGCAACTGAAGGAGTTGTTGGACCTGGGACTGATACGTCCTAGTGTGTCACCATGGGGTGCACCTGTTATTTTCATACGAAAGAAGGATGGATCGTGGAGACTTTGCATTGACTACCGTCAACTGAACAAGGCTACGATCAAGAATCAATATCAATTGCCAAGAATTGATGATCTTCTCGATCAAATGAAGGGTGCAACGATGTTCTCCAAGATTAATTTGTGATTAGGGTATCACCAGTTATGGATCAAGGAGGATGATGTCCCTAATACCGCCTTTAAGATGAGGTTTGGACATTATGATTTTATTTTTTTACCATTTGGACTGAAAAATGCCCTAGGGGTATTTATGAGTTTGATGAAGGGGGTGTTCCGCGAGTACTTGTATAAGTTCGTACAAGTATTCATTGATGATATTTTGATCTACTCTCGGATGACGAAGGAGCATGAAAAGCACTTGTGCTTGGTATTATAGTGTTTTCAAGAGCACAAATTGTATGGGAAGTTGTCCAAATGCTCATTTTATCGATCGAAGATTCACTACTTAGGGAATGTCATCTTCGGCGAAGGCATCGACGTGGATCCAGCCAAGGTTGAGGCTATCATGGAATGGCCTACGCCGACGAATGTCTCAGAAGTACAAAGCTTCATGGGTCCAGCAGGATACTATCGACAGTTTGTAGAGGGATTTTTGAAGATAGCAAATCCGATCACAGAGTTGCAGAAGAAGAACAAGAAGTTTGTTTGGATCGAGAAATGCGTGGAAGCGTTTTAGAGGCTCAAGGAATTGTTGACAACTACATCGATACTAAAGGTCCCTAACATGGACATGGACTTCTTGGTATGCACTGACGCATCCAAGGAAGGCTTAGGCGAAGTCTTTATGTAAGACAGATGAGTGATTGCTTACATTTCGAGGAAACTGAGAAGGCATGAGGAGAACTACGTGACGCATGATTTGGAGTTATTAGCCATCATATATGCCTTGAAGGATTGGAGACACTACCTTTTTGGATGAAAATTTGAAATAAAGACTGACCATTGTGGACTACAACACATATTTATGCAAAGTGACATGAACGCGTGACAATGACATTGGTCGGAATTGCTTAGCGAGTGCAACTTCGAGATTACTTACATAAAAGGAATAGTGAACCGAGTGGCAGATGCATTGAGTCGGAGACCACTCATCTTTTCGGTGTTGCCTCTTCAGATGAATCTACGTGAAAAGATTCTAACTTTACAGCGTGACGATGACTGGTACAAAGAGGTCAAGGGTTTTATCGGACAAAACACAATGATGGTACCATGATTTGAGGGATTTTCATTTGATGGCGATGGTTTATTGAGGTTTAAAGGTCAGATTTACGCGCCGCCAAATGATGAGTTGAGGATATTGATCCTGAGTGAGGCTCATAGAGAAGTGTACATGGTTCATCTGGGAGTCACAAAGATGAGGGCAGACCTTAAACCCTTGTTCTTCTAGAAGGGAATGAAGGCAGACATAGTCAACTATGTGGCCAGATGTCTAGAATGTCAGCAGGTAAAAGGCTGTGAACATAGACACCCAACATGATTGCTACAACCACATGTTATTCCGAAATCAAAATGGGAGGTTATTTCGATGGATTTTATTGTTGGATTGCCACTAACGGCAAGGAGGTTGGGTGTGTGTTATATTCTTTGCATGTGTGTGTGTGTGGGTGTGTCAGATATTTTTAGCTGATTTGTAAATTAATCTTGGATTAAGGGATTAGGGTTTTGGTATCTACAGAATACCTAAAAACATTGTATATATTGTATTGCGAATGGTGAAATTTGATATCATGAAAATAAGAAAGGTTTTCCCGGTTGAGGGTTTCCGGTAAAAATCTCTGTGTACTCTATGTATGAGCCATTGATTAATTTTTGTATTGCTTAAGAATCTATATGCATTGCTTTACTTCGTAGGTTTAAAACTTACAAAGGAGACATGACTCGATTTTCATAGTAGCAGACACTCTGAATAAGCATGCTCACTTTATTCCTCTGCGTACAATGTATCAGGCACCTGACATAGCTAGAGTTTTCATCAGTGAGATTGTGAGGCTGCATGGCATGCCTAAGAGGATTATATCCGATCGAGGATCGGTGTTTACTGGATGATTTTGGACAAGTTTCCAAGAGGGTTTGGGAACCCAACTTAACTTTAGTACTATGTATCACTCGGAGATGGACGGGTAGACCGAAAGAATGAACCAAACCTTAGAAGACATGTTGTGCATGTACGTGATGGACCAACAAAAGCATTGGGAAGAATTCTTTCCATTAGTGGAGTTCGCTTACAACAACAGTTACCAGAGCACCATTAAGATGGTGCCTTTCGATTTTCTTTATAGGCGACCGTGTCAGACGCCCTTGAGTTGGGATCAGCTTGAGAATAGGGTCCTGGTGGGACTAGAAGCAATCCAAGAAATGGAAGAGAAAATGCAGACAATAAGACAAAGGATTAAAGAAGCGCAGGATCGACAGAAGAGTTATGTTGATGCGCACCGTGTCAGCCGTAGTTACAAGGTCAGCGATCGAGTCTTCTTGTGGGTTAAACTTCACAAGAGTTCGATCAAGTTTGGAAATGGAGATAAACTCTCTCTTAGGTTCATGGGACCTTTCAAGATTGTGGAGAGAAAGGGGCTCGTGGCCTATTGACTAGCCTTGACTGATTCTTTGAGGCATATGCACGATGTTTTTCATGTATTTGTTTTGAGACATTATATTAGTGATCCTACACATGTTATTGACATGAGTTCCTTCCAGGTATCGGATGAGGGAGTGCTCACGACCGAGTCGATCTGCATATTGGATCATCGCGTTTGACAGCTATGACATCGAACGGTAGATCAAGTCAAGGTCCAGTGGGACAATTATAGTCCACACTCGACGACCTAGGAGGACGCATATGATATGCGCCCACAGTTTCCATTTTTGTTTGATAGATAGACATATGATACTGTGATACACTTTATTTCAGCATTTATACTGTGAAACTTTGGGACGAAGTTTAGACCAAGAGGGGGTGTATGTAACATCCTGATCTGGCGCACTGAGCAAACTTATTCTTTGAGGACACTTGCTCGCAAGGGATCCGGATTATTATGCTATTAAAACTTTTGACTTTGATTACGATGCATTATGTGTTGATGACATGTTGTTTTACTACATTGACATAGACATGTGCTATTGACTCAGTTTTACTGAGAGTGCAAGGTTTTGGACCTTGATGATCCAGAGGCATCGGTAGAACCCCTTGGACTCCAGATCAAGTCAGGGAGTGTGTGATTGGGGTTTGATTTTTTTACTGTGATATTAGTGCATATGATTAGATGATATGATGTGGATATGTTCTGACATGATTTGTTGATGATGCAAGCTAACGATTGCTTGCCGACCAGAATCACATATGGAATAAAGGGGCCACACACAACTACCAGAGAGGTTGAGGGAGTGGTGTGGACAAAAACCCTACCACATCCTACTAGCACTCCCATCGTGGCTCAAACTGTAGGTTAAGGATTACCTAGTTCATAAGGACCCACAATGCCGTAAGGACAGACTGCGACATTCGCTCACGATGATTCTAAGGGGCGTGCAATAAGGAGGGGGCCTTATTCCTTTGAAGCCCTTAGTCTCCCACAAGTTCAACTAGCGGAGTGTTGACTCCAGAGGTTATTGATGTCTACCAATAATTCAAGAGGTGAGTGGCACCCTTGAACCACGTAGTGTGTCATGAAGGGCACGTCGCGCAAGAGAACAGATGAGGCGAGTGGCACCCTTGGAGCACCTAGTGCATCCTGAAGGGCATATCATGTTGTTGTTGTTAGAGAGATGAACCTAGAAGGCCTTAGGAAAATTAACGTGTCAAGTATTTTTAAAAACAAATTCCCTAATTGATTGTCGCCCAGTACAAAATCTAAGGTCTAAGTCTAAATTATGCTAGTGGTAAAATTTAGTCTACCTTTAAAAAAAAATAATAATAAATAAATAAATAATAAATTTTTAACATAAAAACATTTTAGATTATAATTATGATCTTCATAAAATATGTAACATGAAGGGAGTAAGAAATTAATTTATTCATAAAAAAATGAAATCTATGGTTATAAAATGTAATGAGGGAATTAAATGTTTTATCTTTTGACAATATAACTTTTACTAGTTTAATGATAAAATGGAAAAGGGGTTAAATTCCACTCTTACCTTTTTAGTTCTAAGTAAAAAGGGGGACCTTAAGGGAAAAAGCAGGAAGTCAACTTAGTAAGGAATCCACATTTAAGAGATTTCTAATTTTAAACTGATTTAGCAATTTCATAATAGGGAAAGCCTTTAAAACCTGTAAGGGAATCTAGGGAGACCTAGGAGTGATTCTAGGAGTAACTCTAGGTGGGTGGGGGAAATAAAGATATTTACTTAATTAAATTAATTAATTAATGGAGGAATGTAGGGGATAAGGGACGCTTGTACGGAGAGGAATTTTTGTGAATTTATTTTAAAACCTTAATTAAATGAGATGTTAGGTAAGAAAGGAAGTTCAAAACTCTATAAAAGAGAGGGAGGGGAAGGAGGAAGGATCATATTCTGTTTGCATAACATTACACTGCAAAAATATCGACTTGACTGATTTACTTATGGGGAGTTGGGATACCCAGCTCGAAGAGGAGTGGTATTTCGGCCTTGCGAGGTGAGATGGGAGCTAGGCGTAATCTTTGGATAGTGTGTGTGGCCCCTTTGCGGCTCGGGTGGGTAATGTGGAAGAAGAGTACCCCTAGTATTGGTTGGGAGGTACCAATGTAGTCTCGATGGTCGGTGAGCGAGAAATGCACGGAGCATGAGGATGACACTCAAAGCAGGCGAACAAGCAATGGTAAGCTTTTCGGTTGAATGATAGAATGTTGTATGATGTGTGATTTAGATCTGCATGTGTTATAAGTAGGTAAACTGATTTTCTAGTTTCATGACTGAAATTTGTATAGCCTAGTTGAATGATTGGTTGATTGATTTATGTGACCTTCATCTTCCCACATGTCGTGACCACCCTGTGTGTTGATTGTGACCTTGAGGTTGTTGTTCTTCGTCCCTTTCTCACCAGTCCCCGCCTGAGCAGTCGGTGAGGAGCTTGATATACAGTCGTCACCTTAGCATTAAAAGACCTATGGATCTCAACGCCCTGCTTTTCTGTGTGAGGATAGTGAAGCGAAGGCGAACCTTTAGTCATCTACCTCTGTCCTAGTCCTTGGCTAATTGTTGTGATTGCACCTTCTAGTGTTGAGAGAACATGTGTTTTTTTATCCCTGCATCTTCTAAAAATTTTTCCTCTGCTATATTTCATTCCTAGATAGCATTTTACCATTGTGACTTCAACGATTTTTGTTGCTGCCAGGATAGATTTAAGGTTGACAGTTATCAAAGGTTGAGTTAATATTTTACTCCTACCTTACCAGCGATCTCATTTATGCTAATTGATGGTCCTTGATTGTTTTATTTTAAAGCCAACAACTACTATGGAGACAATGAGATCATCTTTTACTGTTAAGGATAGGTTGCGTCGGTGCTCCTTAATTTCCACATCCCTACCGAATGGAAAAAAAAAAAATGCTCTAACTATACCTATCTGCGTCCTTATAATTGTATGCTAGAAATGAAAAACAAAAAGAGTGTTATGTTACCCTGTCAGTGAGTTAATCCTTCTTGGCCTGGGATTGCTATGTGTATAGATTTAAAAAAAAAAAAACAATTTAAAGATCCCTGCGTCATTTTTGGGCTATGAGATTTTTCTCTCATGCCTGAAATTCAAGAAGATTAATCCTTATCTATGGTTCCTCTGCGCTAAGTATTGGGTAAGGACGGTGCTAACGATTTTTTCCATCTGTGATGTTTTTACTTTTAAATTCGGTGAAAATGTTTCTTTTTATAGTGAGATGCCCATGGGGGGAATAGGAATGTCTGACACGCAGGTGGGTATATTGGTTCCCAGTTAATGAAAAGTAAGGGTTTAGTGGACTTTGTTTGAATTTTGCCTTGATGCATGTGTGTTAACCGGCGACGTGCCTTCCCTTCAGATAGAATTCCATTTCCTTTTTCTGGGTGAATGACCACCCTTGTGCTTTTAAAACGTAGTCAGTTTGTTGTTAAAGGACCCTCATTGGGCCCTTAGGGTAGCCTGTGTATATGGATGCATGGCACTGCAATTTTCCCTTGATGTCCACATTTCCTTGCCTTTATAGCATTCATCCCTAGGAAAAAATCATTATCGTTTAAACAATAAAACCTATGTCCGATTTCTTACCATTTTTTTACAATAAAACATAGGTTCCTAATTAAGATCAAGTTAAAATTCTGGTTGAGATAGTACACTTTCCCATTGCATCTATTTGGAAAAAGGGCGTGATTTTCCAATGGAAAACAAAACCTATAAATCAGTTTGGCAGCTCAGTTGATAAGTCACAGATTCCATTTGTTTAGCACTTGGATCGAAGGGTCATTATGCCCCAATTCAAATGCGAGATTCTAATCATATTTATTATTATCGTTGACATGGCTCTACAATTTCTTTTTCATTGTTAATAGTAATGGATGTTTTCTTTTAATAATATTATAATTATTAATTGCATGGACTTTTCTCCGAAGATTTCTGTCAAAAATAAAAATAAAAATAAAACAACTCTAGTGGCTTTACTTTTACTTAGAATTTTACCTTGCATTGAACTGTTACATTTACATTAAGATTTTATATTTATGCAGCCACTTCTTACCTTGACATCCACCTCATGCCTTATGAATGGCCTTATTGACCAGCGCACTATTCAATTTTACCTGGACACCAATTTTCACTCGTTTATTAATGTAGCGATTGTTAATTCTTACAGCCTTCTCCTTAAATTCCTTATCATCGCTTTATTATTATTTAACATCATGTTACTTTCTTCATGCTAACGCCAGGTTGATTGATATTAAAATTCATGTTATTAAATTTCTTGACATCGTCTTTACGATTAAAAGTCTTATAATTTGACTTATTGGTTATTTAGTAGTAGCAGCCTTCTACTTTAAGATTTTTATGAATGTATCAGTTTAGTGGCTAGTTGGATGAAATTAGAGTTAGATGACAAAATGAGAAATACTTAATGATAGCAATAAAAGTAATAGAAATCTACTTATTTTAGTTAGTTTTAATAATAGCAAGCTACTTTTCTTTCGTAATGTTCAGTTAACATTAATGGCTAATAGATTGAGATTGGATAGAATTTGAAACTGCGTAACTGGAATATGTAATGATTAAAATTGAATGGAGAATTTTTGGATTCATGGTTATGTAGCTCTTAATTATTTGCGCTTAAAATTAATTTGATAATTGTATTGCATCATGAATAAAGGAGAATCACGTTGATTAAGTAATTGATTACCTTGCTCCATGAATTAATTGATATTGGCTTTGCATCATGATATGTATGGATGGTCTGGGGAATAGTTACTTCATCTGCCACTAAAAGGTTAATTTTTAGTTAAATATAATGATGGACTAATCCCACACCAGGACGTAACGTAGATGTCTGCCATTGCACCTTGAAAATAAATAAAGTTGCTTACATTGTGCACAAACGTATGCCGCTTATGAGGGAGTTAGTAATCAAATTCTCTTGCACTTTGAAATTTATGTCAAGTGTGACTGACTCATAGAACACTATCGTGCATTGATCACCATTGATGTTGTTGTCTTATCATATTTAGTTGATCTTGATTGTGTCGGACGGGATGTAGACACCTCCGTGTTCCTCAGAACAGTCGCCAGCCCTGAGACCTAAAATGGTCAAAATCGATGGGAACCTATGCTTGAGCATTGCTTATTTGTCTTGGAGGTCCTAACCATTGCAGGGTAGGACGGGCAGCTAGTCAGTCTTATTTATTTTGTCGGTTGATTGTCGTTCATTACTTGCAGATACTTGATGTGCATCTTAGATCGTTATGTTGTTGTCGCAGTTGCATGCGTCATGATTCTTCGTCGTGTTGCGACGCAAAGTATAATGTCTTTGTTACCCTTGTACACATGCACACACAAAATATATATATATATTGCACTTGTTATGAGAGGTTGATTTCGTGACGAACGAGAGGTTTGTTACATCTAGATACAATGAAGTGAATTCCTTCTTCCGAGGGTATTCTCAAACTCTTAACTAAATTGGTTACTAATCACAAAAACCAACATTCAAGTAGATTTACAAGTAAGCACACACATATTGTATATGTGAGCTAGATCACACACAATTTCAAAGAGCATTTGATTATATCTAATAATTCACATCTCGTTTAGACAGTTTTTGAAGAATGACTTAATATACATATTTAGATTTGTGTTTTCTTCATGTACATGGAATATTATATGAGAACATTTATTCCAACGCAGAAAGAGGAGATAAGTATTTTCTAGAAGAATGGTTTTTAAAATGGAGATTTGTGAACTTTTTTAGATATAAGTAGTTTTTTGGAAGAATGGATTAATATGGAGATTTATGAGTCCTTCAATTTGAAAGGGCATCATGTAATTTGATTCTATGACCACTGCAGAAGAGGAGAGAAGTATTTTACTATTGAGGAGATTAGTATTTTATTGTTGTGTAAATATGATCAAATAACACCACCTTTCATGAGAATTTCACATGAATGATTTGAGACTTTATCCTAGGATTTGAGACTTTATCCACAAGGAGAAATTCACCCGAAGGATTTGGGACTTTATCCACAAGGAGATAAGTATTCCATTGGAAGAATGACTTAATATGGAGATTTGTGAACTTTCTTCATACATAGTTCTATATTTATTTTCATATTATTATCTAATTTTAACTCACAATTTGTTTACCAATAACACAATTTTTCTCGTATTTTTTTTTTAATATTTTAGATAAGATTTACAAATTGTTTAAATCATGTATGCTTAATGTGGAGAGGAAATATATTAAATTTGTTTAACTTTGGTTGGGTATGTTATTATTTCTTATTGTTTATTTAATATTTAGTTACAGTATATATGTTAATATGTGTTATTTTTTTTTATTATTATTGTTTTTTATTGTTACAGATGTCTAAATTATATTTGGTGGAAAATATGTTTACAATATATTTTGTGGGAAAGAGTATGTTGGAGGATGAGACTTAACCCTTTTGGTATGCATGTCATTTTTTTTTTTAATTACAAGTTTTGAATTCTGTTTTATTTCGTATGTTTGAACTGTAAACTTTTAATTTTTGAATTCTATTTTTTTTGTAGGTTTGAATTGCAGGTGTGAAGTGATCTATCTTAAATCAATGGCTTAGAGTCTAGAATTTTGGAGTTAAATGTCTTAGTTCATTTTATCATCCTAAAATGGATGTGGAACCTATGTATTTTACAGTGTAACTATTCAAACTTTGATTATATATATATATATATATATATTATTTCATAATTTTGGAATTCAAAATATCAATTCATTGTCTCATATTTGATTTCTCAAAGTTGATGGAAACAAGTGGCAAAGTTGTTAGTAATGAACTAATGTTTTGTATATTCTCCTTTTTACGATGCATTAAATTAAGCATCAAACTCTTAAATACATTTTTGTTATGTATTAATTTAAATGTTTCATTTTATGTTCACTGTGGACTGCTAAAAATATGATTCTACTCTTAAATATTTTTCTGCTATGTATTAATTTAAATGTTTCATTATATGTTCACCGTGGTTGTTAAAAATATGATTCTATTGACATATCATCAAATAATTTTGGCAGAATAATTTTATATTAAAAGATTTTTTTTTTTTCTAGTTACAAATGACCATGTTGGTTACATAGTTGCACTTAACTAATAGAAAAAACTAAAGGAAATATAGGCATATGATATCTACTAAATAAATGAAAAGAAAAAATTAGAGTGTGAAATAATATGAGAATGTGTTATTTATCTATTTAAGAATATGCAAAGCTAATAATACAAGAATGTGTTGTTGTTTATATAATTAAGAATATGAAAACCCAATAGATGGACAAGAAAAAAGTGAACTTCCAAACATACAAGATTGTATCATTGCATATCTACTTAAGAATGTATGACAATAGACAACAATTTAAACCATGAAAAATCTATTTGAGAATATATGGTAGTAGAAAACACTTTAAACCATGCAAAGCCTATGTTGGTATGAACTACACTAAAAGGAAGTAATTTTCATGATCTACTAATTTCCTTTCAGAAAACTTGTGTTTTATTTTGGAAGAAGGTAACCAATGTGGGATTCAAAGGAGGAGGTATGCATTCAATAATTGTGTTTTATACATGACAAGACATACCTCTTATACAGCTCAGATATCATGTATGAAAGAAACTTACATTAGTAAAACGATTTGCAGTCTATGGTTTAGTACTATTCACATAAACCCACATTTTTGTAAGGGTCATTCACTTGACTTTAGGCAAGTTTGTATTAATTTCCTTAACTTTGTTAGAGAAGATCTATTAATTACAACTTATGCAATTTAATTCTAATAACTAACACTTACAAAAAAGTTTAAATGGAAATCAACTTAATTATTAAAATGGAGATTCTAAATAATTTCAAATTTTAAATGAAAATATACTTAATTAGAATGGAGATATTGGTATATATATGATATTATTATTAATGTGTTA
>JZKD02S0658458.1:132451-150558 GCA_000966675.3 Picea glauca
TTTTTTGTATGATATTTAATGAGTTATGAAATATTGATTGATATTAGTTATGTTTATTAACGAAACTAGTTTGTTTAATCATCGTTGTCAAATTTACTGTTATAATTAGGATTTAAAGACTCAATACTAATGATTTATAGTTAATAATCTAGATCTTGGAATTCATTAATGTGTTCGAGATACTTCACACACACCTAGGAATTCTTTTTCCTAAGGTTTTCCCTATGTTTACTAGTCATTATTCAGTCTTCGATATTCTAGGGATAATATTCCTCTAGAAGAATATTCTCTTGAGTTTGTACTTCAGTTTGATCAGTTGAATGGAGTCTAGATGCCACATTAGGATAATCACCATGCAACATTGGGATCATCACCAACTAATGAAAATTGTCCTTTGGATTATCACCAAAATAGTGCATTACTCATGATTCCTTGATATCCTCCTCACTTCACTCTATTTTAGTCAGTTAATTGAAGACTGGGAGACTAGTTAACTCATACTAGGTGGTAGTTAAATCTTGTAATTGTCTGAGAGACTAGACTAGGTGGTCGTTTACTCCCGTAACTTTCGGTGTGTATCCAAATCACTCTATACTACCACTATGGCACATTGGATTCTCCTCCAGTGCGCATTAGTTGATTTATACAGAGTATATCATGTGTAAATTATCATTCATTCATTTGGTTAATGAGAATTCTTTGATTCCTTATCCCATGTTTCTCTTTTCTCATATTTCCTCTACAAGTTATGTATGTCATTTTCTAGCTAAATATTTTCTATGTAGGTTCAACACATTTACATGGTATCAAAGTCGATGGAATTCTAGGAAAAAGAAACACCATATTATTTTTGCAGGCAGTGAATATTAAAGAAAATGGAAAACTAGAATTTCCAAAAGAATTCATTCTTACACAATACAATTTCTTTGCATGGAAAGAGAAGATGATAGTGCATCTTTGAAGCATAGGATTATACAGGTTAACCATGAAAACAAATACTAAACCCACATCATCCATAAAAAATCCAAGTATATGAATCGAATGGATGAAGCATTTGGAACTATTTTCAGTCTCATTTCTCCTGAAATCCTCTTTCACATATCCTCCTTTAAAACCCCAATGAAGCATGGATCACCATTGAACAAATTTTTGGTAGAAAAAATGAGATGAGGGGACACATGCTTGAGGTGTAATTTCTCACTTTGGATCCAAAAAACTTCCAAAATCTCCAAGATTTCTTTACCAAATATAAGGATTTGTTGTCACAACTCAAGGCTTACATGGTTGATAAATATAAGGAGGAGAAAAAAATGGTTCTTACCATTCTCTCCAAAATTTTTGAAGAATGCTCAGTGTTTTTATCAACATTTCATTCAATTAGTCTTGCCTCTAGAGCCACCTGGATGGTGCCCTCTCTTTAGGCCTTTATCAAGTCTCTGACACAAGCTCATCAATATGGGAAAAATCAAAGGCCCAAAGGCAAATGAAATTACTGTGGAAGATGGTAGCGGTAACCAAAATAAAAAAATCTAAAGACAAAGAAAAAAAGAAAGAACATGCAAATCCAAAGAAGGAAGGGTAGTAAAAACCTTTCAACAATACCTCCAGATCCAAAGGTGGAAAGGGAAGAAAAGGGTTGAGATGCACTTGCTGCCATAAAGGATCCCATCCAGAATCCACATGTATGTATAAATAGATAGATCAGATGGCCCAAATACTTTAACAAAACAACCTTGGAGATCACATCCTAGAGGGTTCCAAGAAGAACAAGACATAAGATCAGAATCTCAAGATAGGCAATTCTAGTCAGGCTTTGATTTCCATAAACTCCTCTCAGGATGCTTGGATTGTAGATTCAGGAGAATCACACCACATGGAAGCCCAAAAATAAGTGTACTCTTATTTGGATTCATGCAAAGTTCCTCCTATTCTAATGGGGGACAACTCTCCAGTCAAGGTCACAGGCAAAGAAAGAATTGAACTCACAAACAAAAGCTTCGAGAATGTGCTACACGTTCCAAAACTTTATGTCAATATTCTCTTCGTTTATCAGAAAAAAAACTTTGGCACTAGAAAGAGATTTGTATTCAAACCTGATGTTGTGGATATCTATGACATGCAAACAAATTCCAAGATTACTACCACTGAGGTAAATCATCAATTCAAACTCTACACATTTTCTGAATTTATTGAACCAGATTTTGTGTTACTACTTAGCTGTGCTGATGAAAGGAATAAGATATCACATGAAAGGTTTGGGAATTTAAATTTCATATATATGAAACAAATTATCAATAAGGAAATGGTTGATGGTATACCTGACATACGCTTCTCCAAAGGAATGTGTGACGGATGTGTACTTGGAAAAAACCCTCAAGAGAAATTCGACAAAGGAAAGAATCATAAGGCTTCCTTTCCTTTAGATTTGATCCATAGTAATATAATGGGCCATTTTTTGCCTCCATCAATCAGTAAAGCAAGGTACATGATCGTTTATGTTCATGATTTCTCACACTTCACATAGAATTTCTTTCTCAGGAAAAAATTAGAGGCATTTCAACACCTCAAATATTTCAAATCCCTTGTTGAAACATAGTCAAGCAAGAAGATAAAAATAATTCAAACAGATAAAGGGGGAGAGTATTTCAATCATGAGATATAGAATATTTTTCATGATTCCATGATTCAGTTGCAACACATGGTTCCTTATACTCCGCAGTAAAACAGAGTTGATGATTGAAAAAAGAGATGGCATCTTGCATGCTACATGCAAAGTCACTTCCACAAAGATTATGGGATGAAGAAATTAATTGTGAAACCTACATCCAAATCATATCTCCCTATATATATGTCAAGTATAAGATCCCCTATGAGGCTTGGAGTGGCATCAAGATGGAAGTGACCCACTTTTGTATATTCGGTTATTGTGCATGGGCTAGGATTCCCTCTAAGAAGACGAAGGCACTTGATCCAAAGAGAACATAGTGTATCTTTGTTGGATACCCTTGTTGTAGGTGAATCCCCCTGTGGACAATTGGATTCCCTCTTGGTCTCTAGACTCCTAAGTCCAAGAAAAAAAAGTGCTTAACATGGACACTGACTTCCTTTTAGATCTAATCAAGTTAATGAATGAAAGATAAGGAGAAATAAATGTACCTTATTAGCGACGTTTGTCCCTACAAAGTCTTGGCTGAGCTTCAATCCTGAGCTCCCTAATAGGTCCTGCAAAATAAAGAAAGGTACAAAAGACTTCCTACTCTACTGAGATTAGATCAAGCATAGATCCATCTACTACAGACAAAATCATATGGAACAAGCACAACTTTGAAAGAAACGGGCCAAGCATTTATTATTAATGAGAACAAGTAAAATTACTTACAATCCTTTGGATGAAGGTGCAGAAGATTCTTCCATTTCTCCTTGTCCAACCCCTTTGCGCAAATAATCTCCACTGATTGATTTGATGGCATCTCCCTCATGAGATCATAAGTTTGATGTAATTCCCAACCTCCATTATACATTTCACCATGATAAGACCTCCTTATATAACCTTGGAGAGGGCCAACCACTTGAGAGATATTTGTGATAAGTTGAGGATTCCTCTCCTTCAGTTGAGGATCTTCCCTAAGATCATTCCTTTACCATATATTCGAATCCAACTACCTTCAGGAATTGAGGGATTATTCCCTTATTTGCCTCAACAAACCCAGAATTTTCTAAAAAAAGGGCAGCACTCCCCCAAAAGGGTGCACAGGGTGCTCAAACACTCCCCCAAAGAGGCCCAGGGAGCGAAAACAATTCCTGACAGTGGGTAGGGGAGCACTCCTCTCCAAAATCCATTTTTTTGTGGTTTTTTCAATGGAACACGGTTTGTACTCCATTTCAGGTTACTTCTCTTCTTCAAAACTAGTCTTTGGGGTGTCTCAAGTGTCTTTTTAATGTCGTTAGAGGCACAACATAGGCAAGATGGCAGTACGATGTTTTTGACACTTGCAACACTTGTAGTCAAGATGTGACACTTATAACACTTGTAATGATGACACTTGCGACACTATCGAAGTGAGTAATTTTGAGGTGTAACATATTGCCCCCCAAAGTATGAAGTTAGAAGATGACAATGACTGAAGTACTCTGTAGACGTTTTCGGACAACAATGTGGATGCAGAGAAACCAAAAAAATCAGCACACAACCATCAAACAAATATAATGACATGTTTCAAAACCCAAGACCAGCATACATATGCTTGAGTGATAAAGAGTTTTTAGGTATGGCTGCCATAAAATACACTGCGGATCCATAATTGTATTGATAAAATGGTATAGCCACTACAGATACAATGTGGATCTATACTCCTATGAACTGAACTGATCATGACCACAAAGAATACACAATGGATCTGCGAGATGACAAGACATAGCCATGACCAATACACAGTGGATCTATGTAACAATATATGTGTCATAGTTCAAAAGAACTCCTTCGCAACCTGAGCAAAGTATACATAAGAGTGATGACACTCAACCCAGCGTCTTCTCACTTATCCCGATGTAGTACGAATCTAACCATGTGAATAGACGTCTTGATGTCAAAAATGGAAAAAACCACTTGATTACCGGTCAATGATCTAAACCGTTAACAAGCGTGAGGGAGATCACCATTAATGTCAATGATTCCCAAGGTACTCTAGTACATTCCAATCCACGTGAATGAATGAGATGAAGTTGAACATCCATGGAATCATCCGATCAAAGGTCAATGATGTAAACCCACTGTTGAACATGAGGAGGCCTGCAATTGAGGCATGCAGGTCCCAAGGTACTAAATGGTTTCTAAGTCTAGTTCCCACAGGAATAGAATCATCGAAGGAGGGCCTTGATGTATCCCCCATCAATGACATGAAATGGTCATGGAGATGTAATTGGTAGATCAAATGAACATGGAATGACATGGGTATTGAAACAATATATTTTTGATGGATGAATCCCGAGGGAGATACTTCCCTTGACCACTGAGGTAGAACAACAAAAACTTGACATGGACCAAAACTTGATGATGCAGTGGATGTTGTGACTTTCGTCAGGTGACCCGAAGGAGTAAAAGAAAATCAGAGGATTGGCTTAGTGTAGAGGTTCAACGGATTAAAATTCATGAAAAGACAAAGTTTCGTGTTCAAGGGCGACCGTAATAGTTACTGGTAGTGTTCTCAAAAAACTGCTTGGCTTGCTTCTTTCAATTTTTCCCCCATCCAGATAGATGATTACCCGTTTGTAATTTAACTAGCTCGAGGAGGGTAAGACATGCTCGATGTGACTCACCTTCGGTAAGTCCCTCTTCCTTTGTTTAGTGAACTGGAAGAAGTAAGGGTTCGGTCCCATATGGGCCCTTCAATGTGTGATTGTTTAACAAGTCCAGAGAAGGTAAATTCGGTGGCTTTTCATATTTAGAGAATCTGAAAACAACTTAAAGACAACTCCAATGTTGTCCTTTTTCATAATTTTATTCTTGCGAGGCTGAAAAAGAGATAAATTATCACTCGAAAGATGCCCTTTCAAACCTTTTAACAAGTGGGAAAGAAAGAAAGATCACTGGGCAATATTTTCATGTTTAGAGAGTCTGAAAAGAGCTCAAAGACGACTCCAGGGGATTCTTTTTTCATATATCCATGCAGGTATGAAAAAGAGATAAAAGTTTACCCAGATGCATTCTCATGTATTTACGAGCACAAGAAAGAATAAATACTAAGATCAGTATGCCCCCAGCTTGAAATCTAGTGGCTTAACTCTAGAATGATCATCAAAGGCTGGAGACATGCCCTCCAAGATTCAATTCATTCACTGATTGTGAGGTTGTCACCAATTTCTCTACTAGATGGAGAAAAAGGACAAGGGTGGATGAAATGAAGGTTTAAGAGAGGTGACTGTTTCATTTTTTAATGAGCTTGACATAGAAAAAGAACTATGCTCAGGGCTCTGTGTTCAATCCCCAGATTGTTGTTTCATTTTTTAACGAGCTTGCTACAGAGAGGAAAACTATGATCAAGGCCTATGTTTCATTTTTTAACGCACTTTTTACATGGAAGAGAAAACTATGCTCATGGAGTTTCCTTGATCATGGATTCCAAGAGAATAACACTCTGGAAGAACACCATGTCAAGGGACAAAAATCAATCATGGCTTCTAAGAGATCTTCAGTGGATGGAAGAAAATCACTTTAGAAGGAACACATGTTGAGGGTCGCGACAGGGGTAAGGATATCAGGCTCCAATAGCCCTACTGAATAGATCACCATGTCAACTACCAGATCCAAATCATCAGAAGTTGAAGTCATGGGAGACAATGCCACATAATTGACATGCGGTGGGGGAGATATTGTCATCATATAAAAACCATTCAGGGAGGTAATCCAGTCAAGACCGATGAAGGAAAGTTGACTAATAGTCACAATTCTTCCATTGTGAGGGAAATATATCACACGAAAAAGAGTGGACACAACAGCTTTCATGGAATAAACATAATCTCTCCCAAGGAGTAAAGTGAAATCCAAGGGGTCTCGGACTACCATGACATCAATAAAGACAGTTTTCCCTCCCAAAATTACCGAAAACTAAGGAAGGGTCCCTAAAGGTTGACTAGCTCTTATGTTAAAAGATAAAAGATTCTGTGTAACCGATGCAAGCTGAGGACAACCCAAAGCATTCCAAGCAACAGAGGGAAAAATACTAATGGACACACCTTTATCTATCAGTGTTTGAGGAACGTCCCAACCACAAACCTGTACTGTAATCTGGAAAGGAATGTGAGAGGGAAAACGAGTTCCAGTTAGCGCACCCCAATCAAAAAGGATGGCCTCATTGCTTGGAGGGGGTTTCACAGTAGAAAGAGGAATGCCCCCCAGCCTGGTAGATTCTATATCAATGAGAAAAACATGGGAAGTATCGGGTTTACTCTCTAGAGGGAGAGTAGGATCGACCGATGATGGGATCGGATCGACCAAGCGGGCACTCTTCAGAGGAAGAGTGGGATTGACCGATGACATAACTGGAGCAATCACTTTGGCACTCTTCAGATGAAGGGTGGGACTAACTGAGGAAGGAACTATATCAGCCACTTTGTCACTCGTCAAAGGAGAAGTGGGATCGACCGACGATAGAACCAGATCGACCACATGGGTTTCATTCTCCAAGGGGAGAATGGGGTCGATGGGTGGAAATGGATCGACCGCTTTTGTGTCACTCTCTAATGAGAGAGTGGGATTGACTGAGGATGAAAATGGATCAGCTACTTGGGTTACACTCTTTTGATGAAGAGTAGGGTTGATCGATGACAGAACCAGATCAACGACTTGAGTTTGTGGTTCAATCAAGGAGGAAACTAGATTGACCACCTGATCAATCAAACTGACCAAGGATTGAATTAGATTGATCAGTCCATCAGCCAATGATGGGTTGGCGAAAAGATTACGATAACGTTTTGGAAGTTGAAGTTTTTCCAAAAGAGAAGAAGCCTTGTCCATGCAAGGACAAAGGTGAGAATAATGATCACCTTTGCATAACATACAAGGAAATTTGACAGTTGTCTTCTTCTTACCAACCTTAACATCACTAGTTGACAGGGTATCACCGGCATGACCAGCAGAGGCCGATGACATGAAGGATCACATTTCTAAGACCTTGGGAATACCAAGGCAATCCCTCAAAAAGTGGTCACCCTTATAAAGACTGCAAGGGAATTTGGGTTTCAAATTTTTCATTTTAATCTTATTGACCTCATCAACACTCCCAATACTATTAACAGTAACTGGTTGCTTGGATCCAAAATATGATGTTGTTGGGGCCTTGGTCCTTTTTAGGCTCTTCTTCTTCTTCTCTTTTTGTTTCTTCGTCTTTTGATCAACCTGGCTACTTGCTTTAGATCTTTCACTAAGAGAAGAAGGAGAAATGGAAGGAGAATTAATGGGCAAAGAAGGTGAAAATTCGACGTGAGGTTGATGTGTGGTTGGTGTACTGACATATAAAGTATTAGGTGCAGTTAAAACATTGGGAGGATTCGAGATCACCAGAGTGGGGAAAAACCAAACCGGTAATCCGATGGTGAGTCCTGGAAGACTCAGTGTGGCAATGTACAGAGGACCAAAGTTTCCAAAAGAAGGAAAGGTATAAGTTTCCCTAGGAGAAGGGGTTCCTCCATTGGTACTCTCAGGATTTGATTCCATTCACACTGACTCAACCTAAATTCCACTAAGTAACAAAACCAACACATGCTATGAATCTGAGAAGCAAACAGTCAAACAAAACCTTCCCACAATGAAACCACTAGTTGGTGATCAAATCCAATGTCGCAAGATCAAAATAGGAAGAGTCATGGATAGAGCGGGTATATTAGTTACGTTGGAAACCTGCTTAACAGACTTACTTCTTGGTGCAAGATTCCATGCAGTAATTGTGGATTTACCCTCCAAGGAGCCCGAGTGAGATTGACCAATGTCTGTTCCAGGTATAGTGAGACTTCACTTCACCATCACCTTATGTGAGACCCTAAAGATTATGGCTACTAAGGTCACCAACTCGCAGTCAGCCCCTGGGCGTGCACAGTCAACAGTCCAATCCGGATGTATGGGAAGGATAACAAGTCTAAAATAAACTCAAGAGGCTCCCACACATAATCGTGGGTATACCCTCAAGTGACCCCCAATATATGATCCAACCACTACAAACAGTTGAACCACAGAGGGATAATCTCCATAACTCTCCTGAATGTGACCTCGTGTGTAACCCCTCTGTGAGAGGGGTATCCCAGAAATCCTATATGATAATTGGATTTTCTCCCCCTATCTCAAGATGCTAAGTTTGTTTGATAGCTTTGGAAAGTTATCCTTTCAACCTTATTCCAAAGCCCTACACCTTAAACTAATGTAGGTTTGCTAAGAAAGATGTAAAAAGTATGATAAATTTTAGTTAATCATTGATTTTAGTGGATTTTGTTTACTTAGAGGTGTATGAGAGTGAAGACTGATGATATTATGACTCAGTTCCCAAAACATGCATACGAAATGATAAGCAATATTTTCTTTCAATGAATGTTTAATTAAGGGAAGGAGAAGGATTTTCCTTTCACTATGAAACACCAAGATGAAATGACCTCATGCAATAGTCCTCAATAAGTAATCCAATGCAATGATAATATTTTTGTATGTGACTAATAACCAGTAGATGTAAATCTTCTTATGCTAATCGGACTTCAAGAGTTGTGAGATTTCAGCAATCTAGAAGCAAACTTCACATAAAACAAAAGACACCCTTGTTGTGATCAAACAAGAAATAGAAAGCCAAAAACTCAAAAGGAAGAAGAAAGAGCTTGGAAAATATGACTCAAAGATCAGAAAGAAAAGTACAAAAGACCTTTGAAACCCCTTACAAATTTTTCACTCATTCAGATAAACGAGAAGAAAACGACAAATTGACTCCAAATCGTGAAGAACAAATTGAAAAGTAAGGACAAATGTCAAAAAATCCAAACAAAAGAGGATGAATCCTTAGAAAACAGGGTATTGAAGGCCAATACGAAGATGGAATGGGAGTATGAGACCTTGAGCAAATGCAAAAGGCAAAAATTGAACCCAGAAATTGAAAAACTAGAGGGTTTTTCACTGAAAATGGGGTAGCGCTCTGGTGTAAGGGGTACCAGAGTGCTCCAACACTCTGTGTAAGACCACCAAGGAGTGTTGGCACTTTTCTAACAAGGGTAGGGGAGCACTCTGCTACAAAATCTCAAAACAATGCCCAAAAACTCATAAAATCAAGGAAATTCAGTCAATCAGGGTGATCCTGATAACATAAAGAGGAAATCAAACAAATCTAAGAATACAAAACACAATGTGGAGAATATAAAATCAGTGGGAAAAGGGCCAAAACAATATCTGGGAATGGAAACAAAAATCAGAGCTCCTCCCCAATGGATTCATCAATTTCTGTTGTAGGTGAATCCCCCTGCGGACAAGTGGATTCCCTCTTGGGCTCTAGACTCCTAAGGCCAAGACAAAAAAGTTCTTAACATGGAAACTGGCTTCCTTTTATATCTAATCAAGATAATGAATTAAAGATAAGGAGAAAGATAAGTACCTTATTAGGACGTTTGTCCCTGCAAATTCTTGGCTGAGCTTCGATCTTGAGCTCCCTAATAGGTCCTGCAAAACAAACAAAGGTACAAAATACTTCCTACTCTACTGAGATTAGTTCAAGAATAGATCCATCTACTACAGACAAACTCATATGGAACAAGCACAAGTTTGAAAGAAATAGGCCAAGCATTGATTATTAATGAGAACAAGTAAAAGTACTTACAATCCTTTGGATGAAGGTGCAACAACTTCTTCCAGTTTTCCTTGTCCAACCCCTTTTCTCAAATAATCTCCACTGATTTCTTTGATGGCATCTCCCTCATGAGATCATAAGTTTGATGTAATTCCAAACCTCCATTGTACCTTTCACCATGAGAAGGCCTCCCTATATAACCTTGGATAGGTCCAACCATTTGAGAGATCTTTGTTATAAGTTGAGGATTCCATTCCTTCAGTTGAGGATCTTCCCTAAGATCATGCCTTGACTATCTATTTGAATCCAACTACCTTCAGGAATTGAGGGATTCTTCCCTTATTTGCATCAACAAAACAGAATTTGCTAAAAAAAGGGTAGCTCTCCCCCAAAAGGGTGCATAGGGTGCTCAAATACTCCCCCAAAGGGGCACAGGGAGTGTCATCACTCCTTGACAATGGGTAGAGGAGAACTCCTCTCCAAAATCCATTTTTTGTGGTTTTTTCAATGGAAAAAGGTTTGTACTCCCTGTCAAGCGACTTCTCTTCTTCAAAACTAGTCTTTGGGGTGTCTCAAGTGCCTTTGTGATGTCGTTAGAGGCATGACATAGGCAATATGGCAGTATGATGTTTTTCACACTTGCAACACTTGTATTCAATATGCGACACTTGCAGACAAGATGGGACACTTATAACACTTGTAATGATGACACTTGCGACACTATCGAAGTGAGTAATTTTGAGGTGTAACAACCCTCATAGTGTGAATGGATACATAATCATTTATATATCCTTGGACCGACTCATCATTGAGAATAGTGTCCAATTCAAGGAAAGTATCTCATATGTACATGAACAACCACATGCAAACACTTTTGTTTATCCTCTTGCCAAAGATGATAAGCATGCACATGTCGAGTCTTCTTCAGATGAGAGTTATGATTTAGAGGATCCGGATGATTCAAATACCAAGCCAATACAATCATATTCAGAGTTGATGCATGAATATGCAAATGAAAATCCAGAGAAGAGACTCAAGTGGGCTAAGACTACTATTCAGGATGTATGATATCTTCTTGGGGATCTAGCAGATACTAGGAGGACTCAATATGATTTTGAGGATCCTCCTCTTGCACTCACTGCCATTGAATCGTTTCCACCCAAGTAAATTTTATCGGTTTAGTCTTCATATCCACATTCCTATGGCAAGGATGCTGGAAATACCTTTTGGGAATCCTCCATGCAAGAGGAGTACAACTCCCTCCTTGAGAAGTAGACTTTGGATCTGGTTCCCCTTCCTTAAAAAAGAAAAATTGTTAGGTGCAGATGGGTTTACATGACTAAGATAACATCATATGGACATGTTCGAAGATAGAAATCCAATATAGTTTCCAAAGGATTTTAGCAGGTGCATGCCATTGACTATGGTGAGACCTTCGCTCCAGTAATGAAGATGGATTCCATATGTTCAGAACTTTCCATTGCGGTAACCAAGGGATGATAAATCCATTAGATGGATTTGGAGAATGTATTTATTCATGGAGATATCTCTGAAGAGATATATATGGAGAATCCCCATGGATTTGTGTAGGATTCAACTTTGGTCTATCGACTGAAGAAGTCTCTTTATGGAATCAAGAAATCCCTAAGGGAATGGCATGCCAAGATGGACTCCTATCTGTTGTCACAAAAAATTGTATGTTGTAAGTCAGACCCAAATTTTTACATGCTCAGGACAACTGATTCACTTCTACTCCTAGTTCTATAAGTTGATTATTTGTTGATCACTGGTTGCTCAACTTCAATGATTTCTGAAGTCAAGAGTATTTTGCATGATAGGTTCTTGATGACAAAAATGGGTCCACTACATTTCTTGGAATTAATATTAGTCAGGATGCATCAAGCATCAAACTTTCTCAGACCAAGTATGCACAAGATTTCCTTGAGAGATTTCACATGACAGATTGTAAGTCTTCCCTGACTCCTTTCCTATTAGGAGTCATACTTGAGGATGGTGGGGACACTCCATTGGTGGAAAATGCACTGTACAAAAAAATAGTGAGAGAATATTGTATCTCGCACACTCTAGACCATACCTCTCCTATGTTGTTGGAGGAATCTCCAAGTTCATGCAGGAGCCAGATGAGATACATTGGAAGGCTGCAAAGCATATCCTTTGATACGTACATGGAACCATCACCTTTTGGATTCACTATGAAGTAGACTCTACATTGGACTACATTAGGTTCACTCGTTCTGACTGGGCTAGAGATATCATTGATCACAAGTCCACATTTGGTTACTCACTCAATATGGGTTATGGGCCTATTTGTTGGTCGAGCAAGAAGCATGATGTTTTTTCTCTATATTCAATCGAGTTAAAGTATAGAGGGGTAGTTAACATAACCATTCAAGCTATGTGGCTACAACATTTTCTCAATGATTTGGGAATTCAGTTTCACTAGCTGATCGTCATATGGTGTGACAACCAGAGCACTCTGAGGTTTTGCAGAGATCCAGTTGAAAGGAAGCGGATGACGCACTGTAAAATCCTGCTCTTGCATGCACTAAGCGAACTTATTCTTTGAGGAAACTTTCTTGAAAGTGATACAGATTATTATACTATTGGCCATTGATTATGATTATGAGGAATTATGTATGTGATTATATATTATTTTGTGTATTTACATAGACAGGTTCTATTGACTGGGTTCTCCTGAGTGTGAGGGACTTTGGACCTCGAGGATGTAGAGGCATCGATGAAACCCCGTGGACTCTGGATCGTGTCAGGGAGTTAACTATTGGGCTTTGATTATTGTTGATATGACATATGCACATCTAATTAGATGTTATGATGATTGATTTTATTTCTAACATGATTCGTTGATGATGCAGGCTGATGATAGCTTACCGACCAGACTCACATGTGTAGTAGTGGGGTCATGCACGAAAACCAAAGATGCTGAGGGAGAGGTGTGGACAACATCCCTACCACAACCTACTAGCACTCCCGTTGTGGCTCGAACTATAGGTTAATGATTTCCTAGTTCGAGAAGACCCACGATGTCATGAGGGTAGACTGCGACAGTCACTCACGATGATTCTAAGGGTCGCACAATAAGGCAAGGGACTTATTCCTTAGAGGCCCTTAGTCTCCCATAATATAACCTGGTGGAGTATTGACTCCAGGGGTTTTTTATGTCTACCAAGTCATTCAAGAGGCGAGTGGCACCCTTGGAGCACATAGTGCGTCTTGAAGGGCACGTCACGCGAGGGAAACAGAATGAGGTGAGTGGCACCCTTGGAGCACCTAGTGCGTCATAAAGGGAACGTCGCATTTTTAACTAATAAGTGAATAAACCTATATGGCCTTAGAACTAATAATGTGATAATAAATATTTAAAACAATTTCTCTAATAAAATGTCGCCCAGCCTAGGAAAATAAAATTTAGGTCTAAGTGATACTTGTCATGTGTGTATATATATATCATTAAAAATGTGACGAGAAGGGGGTAAGAAATTCAATTAGTTTATAAAAATCAAATTAATTTGGGGGATTAAATTTAAAAAAAAAAGGAAATGATTTTTTTGTTACATATGCTAATTAAAAATTTATTAATTAAAAATAAAAAGGGAAAAAGGTAATTTTCTACACTTGCTAATTTGACTTTTAGATAAAATGGGAAAGGAGGGAAATTTAAAAGATTTATGAAACTAAGGGAAAAAGGGGAAACATAAAGAAAAAGGGAAACTTAACAAAAAAGAAGAATGGCCAACTTAGTAAGGAACCTTGCCTTTATGAACTTTCTAAATTGAACTCAACTAAGAATTTAGTAAGGGCATAAGTCATTAAAATGTGTAAGAGAATATGGGGACACCTAGGAGTGATTCTAGGAATGCTTTTAGGTGGGTGAGGGAAATTGGAGTAATTAAATAATTAATGAAATTAATTTCTGGTGCAACAAAGGGGATGGGTGACATGTGTATGGGGGAGGATTTTTATGAATTAAATTATTGAACAATAGATTAAATGGGAATTTGGAAAAGAAATCACTTAGAAAATATATATAAAGGAGGGAGGAGGAGGAGGATGGATCTCTTCTTCATGCATAACATTACACTACAGAATTTTTGACTTGACTGACTTATCTTGTAGGAGTTGGGATACCCAGCTTGGTGAGGAGTGGTTGCTCAGCCTGGCGAGGCGAGGTGGGAGCTAGTTGTTCATTGGTTTAGTGTGTGTGGCCCCTTTGCAGCTCGAGAGGCTAAGGGTGAAGAAGAGTACCCCTAGCATTGGCTAGGAGGTACCGGTGAAGTCACAGCGGGAGCAAGACAGAGAGCACGACACAATGACTCGGAGCGGTCGACTTGGGATATGATATGCATGCTTTTATTTTGAATGGTAGATTAATATTGATCTTTTGCTTTCACTTCTGTACTTTTAAATGTATAAAGAAAGTGTTTTACTAAGCTTTTAATCAAGAACTTAAATTCACCATAGCCTTAAGCTCATTGATTGAATTGTTTCCATTGGCAATCAATCCCTGACTGCTATGACTCTTATGTCTATTTTAATTAATATTATGAAGAGATTGTGCTTTGTATTTCATCCTCATCCCTAGATCAGCAATCCATGCCTAAGAAGTCGACCGGGAGTTGGATTGATGGTCGTCACTTCGGTGTTAATAGACCTATAGATCCCAATGCCCTTCTTTTTTGTGCGTGGATGATGAGCAAAGGATAGTTTTCCCAGCTCTTTATCCCTATTGTTTGTTCCTGGTTGAATGGTTTACTTGCACCTTGTTGCGATTGTTTATCTTTTCTCTCATTGAACCGCTTATTATATTTTTTGTTTCTACCCTTATTTTCCCATCATTCAACGCACTAGGAGATCACTTAACCATCCCAACACATAACGATTATCCCTAGAACCCAACCGACAAGTAAACAAGACGAATATATCAATCATACAACACAATAATTTCTTGCGCAACAAAATCAACTGGTCAATTTAAATGATTATTATTAAAACAAATATCGTTGCATCTATAATCCAATCCCAAATTAGATAAATATATATCGTTGTCCTCTAGAACTGAATCCACTATCTTGTAGAACTGAAACTATATGAAATTTGTTGTCTTAAATCGCTAGTTAAAAATGAACTAGGTTGCTATCTTATGAAATTGCTATCATTTAAAACTAGAATTGTATGCGAAAGGTTTTGGTGCAATTGAACACCAAATTATTCACATAGAAGAATAATTCATTTACAAAGTATGTACATCATAATTCTACCAATGTTGTTCAATAATAAAGGTAACAACAATATAAATAATAAGGGTAACAACAATATAAACAATAAGGGTAACAACGCTACAAATATAATCGTAAGGTAACAACTGCTATACAAGAGTATAATGGCAATGTGCAACATAATTCATTGTCTAGCATTGGTTTGATGTCAACTAAGTCGATACGATGTGTAAGAAATCACTCTCTAGTAACTAAGTCTCTGTCTACTTTAATTCATAACACCCTTATCTATTAGTTTAGTAATGCATGATTAAAAGATAATGCTGGCTATTGTACCTTAACAATATGGATAGGCTCCAGTAAAAATGGTTGTCTAGCATAATGATGTGTTTTTTATACTATCGCTTCAACCAATATTCATTGTATTTAATCTATAAATTCCTAACTGAGGACATTAAATACCATAACTAAATATGATGCAAAACGATAAAGACATTGTCTAACAACAATTTTGTGGTCTATCAGCCAACCTCTCGTTAAATCTAAGGGTGAACCGTCAATAAATAGATTGCTAAATTCATGGGAATGCGCTGACCACTACCGTAATGTTGTCTATTAACAAGTTTACTTTATCCATTAAAGTTTGTTGTCGACCATCCAAGTTACTGGTTATTTAAAAATGTCATTTCATCCTTTGAAGATCGTTGTCACACACAATAGATTACCATGTCATCCTTCACCTGTTAAGAAGTTGTCCACTCACAAGTCTAAATAATATATGAGATCTCATAGTTGAATGTTGAGGAAGTCACTCAGTTGGAAATGGAATTGCCATCCAACATAGAATATATTATTCAGGGATTTATTCCTTAACTTGATAACACTTAGTCAACGCAACCATATATTTAATTCAGATTTATTGTCTACACATTGAGTTGCTACCATTAATTAATAGCTACCCATTAATTTTTAAACAATTATTGTCTTACATATTCTTAAATCGTTGTCATGTAAAATATTGATGCATGATATGCAGGTGTCTCATGAAAGGAAAACACAGACATAAATCAATTGGCAGACTTATCTAAATCTGATCCATGTCATTAAAATAACGCATGCATATCACTGAAGAAAAACGTTGTCTACTAAATAACGATTTTGTTGTCTAAGAAATAATGAATTTTGTTGTCTATATAAATATAATAATTTAGCTATCTATCAGATTATTTTCGTAGTCACACAACATGTTTTAGTTGTTGTCAATAAAATATCAATTTTGCAGTCACACTTATATGTAAAGATTTCTTGTCAACAATTATTAATTTCGTTGTCCAATCATAAGTTTAATGTATTAAATTTCTTCTTTGGACACTAAGTGTTTCTATGATAATTAATTTCGTGGAGATTCTACAAATCAAATGCTAGGTGAATCGTGGAGTAAGGGATCGGATTAATGCCAATAAAATCGATGACTAGAAGTTGTCTATAAAACGATAATCGCAAGGGTAAATCATTCAACGCAAAGTAAATTATGGTATTGTTGTGAAAATTATAAACACAAATTTTTGGGTGTAATATGCCAAGAAGAGTGGGTTGAATGATGGGAAAATAAGGGTGGAAATGCAAAAGATAATAAGAGATTCTCTGAGAGAAAACATAAATGATTGCAGAGGTAATCAATATTAATAAGGTGCAAGGCAACCACTCAACCAGGAACAATCAACAGGGGTAGAGAATTGGAAAAAGTATCCTTCGCTCATCATCCACACACAGAAAAGAAGGGCATTAGGATGTATAGGTCTATTAACACCGAATTGACGACCATCGATTCTGGACCTGGCTGACTGCTCAGGCATGGAATGATGATCTAGGAAGAGAACAAAAGACAAATCACAATCTCTTCATAATAATCATTAAAACAGACATAATAATCATAGCAGTCAAGGATTGATTGCCAAGGAAGACAATTTAAGCAGTGAGCTTAAGGCTATGGTGAATTTAATTTCTCGATTAAATGCTAAGTAAAACACTTTCTTTACAGAATTAAAAGTATAGAAATGAAAGTGTGAGATCAATATTAATCTACCATTCAAAATAAAATCATGTGTACCGTATACCAAGTCAACCTCTCCAAGTCATTTCCCCGCACACTCTATCTTTCTCCCACTTGTCGATCGTTGTGACTTCACCAGTACCTCCCAGCCAACGCTAGGGGTACTCTTCTTCCTCCTTATCCTGTCAAGACATAAATGGGCTACACACACTAAACAAGAACACAATTATCTCCTGGATCTCCTCGCAAGGCTAAGCTACCACTCCTCACCGAGATGGGTATCCCAACTCCCACAAGATAAGTTAGTCAAGTCAAAAATTCTGCAGCGTAACATTACGCATGAAGAATCTATCCATCCTCCTCCTCCTCGTCCTCCCTCCTTTATATAGATTTTCTAAGTGATTTATTTCCCAAATTCCCATTTAATTTATTGTTCAATAATTTAATTCAGAAAAAGCCTCCCCCGTACACATGTCACCCATCCCCTTC
>JZKD02S0658458.1:164292-181574 GCA_000966675.3 Picea glauca
AACTAGGGGGTTGGAGCCTCCTTCCAGTTGTAGCTAGAAAACAAAGGAAGTTGGTGCTTCCAATGAATGTAATTCTTCAAGACATATAAGAAAAAGCATTATGTGGTTTTCTCTCAATTTGGATTTCCACGTAACACACTGGTGTACTGTGTATGGGTGTGATTGTTTATTTATTACTGCTCATTATTGGATAATAATTCTACATTGATATAACATTTGAAAAAAAGTATTATAATTACATTATTATTGATTCACCCCCCCTCCCAGTAATCCAACATCGAGAACATTCGACTGGTGCTCTTCCTAGCACTTATTCATTGTTGCATGAATCCGATGGACCTTGCCCAAATATCCCACGGTAGTGGGTCTGATTGATCCCTATGCTCTTGTAATCTTTACTAGGTAGTCACACTGGTAGTGTGGCTCCCCACAAGTCGACCACCCCTTATTTGGTCCAATACACCTCGTACACGAAGTAGAATCTAACGGCCCACCGGCCTGGAATCCTGGTTTATTCTGCTGAATAGGCCTAAATTGTTGTGGCTGCGGTCGACATTGTTGTTGATGCTATGGTCCCAGGTAAGGATTCTGTCGCTAAGGCACTGGTCACCGAGGTGTAGTGAAAGTGGATCCTCTCTGGAATCCATGATACCCTAGAGTCTATCTAGCGAGTGTCTGATGCTGCTGCACACTAGATGACACTTACCCTACTGGTCTCGTTGGAGTCCTACTCTAACCCCTGCTGATAAGATCCTCGTCTACTATGAGGGCCTTCTGGATGACATCATACAAGGTATGAGGCATCAGAATCATGAAATTTTCATGTATGCTGGCATTAAGGCCGAACAAGAACTTGTTGACCTTAAGTTTACCAGTATTAAGGTGTGGATCATACTGAAGAAACTCCATAAAATGGGCCTCATACTTGAGAATCGTATGACCTCCATTTCATTAGGCACTGAACTCGTTGAGTTGACGCTCAATGAATTCCTATGAAAGGTACCTCTCTTGGAACCATTCTTTGAACATATCCAATGACACATCCTCAACAACCATGTTCATTTTTGGTAGGAGCCTCTTCCACCATAGAAGAGCACTCCCCTTTAGTTTAAATACTACCATACGGACCTTCATGTTGGAGGTATAGTCACGAAGTGCAAAGCACACCTCCATATTATCCAACCATGTCTCGGCGACTGTGCCATTCGGGGCACCAAAGAACTCGATAAATTTGACCTTCTCGAATTCGCAGTGAATGCTACTAGTACTGACTAGAGCGTGCGGTGGACCCTAGGGGGTGTCAGTGTCCTGGCTTCATCTCTGTCCAAACTGTTGATTAGTGCCTCATACATCTGTTGAAAAGACATCATCATCCCAACCACATCACCTACCGCTATATGCTCCTGCCCGACAACCTCTTCGTCTACCTGGGGGTTAGACCCCTCAAGCGTGGATGCTACTAGAGGAGTCACACCTCCTCCCCTAGCACCCCGTCATCTTCCTTCGCGGCGTTGTCTAACCATGATTAAGTGCACAGATACAAATCAACTTAATTAGTAACATTTTAGTCAAATATCATATCAGCGAAATTTGTAGTGTTCCCAAGTTGTGTTTTTAACCCCCTTTGATACTATATGTAATGAACCCATCTTTACGACTACAAATGAAGTAGAAAGTGTAAAAAAAAGAAAATTCTCTTGTTTTAGGAAGGAAGGCAACGATGACAATAGTTGAACCACACAACCTGACAATGAACACAAGCATGTAGATTAGGCAACAAACAACTACAACTCCTCGCACTAGAACAAGAGAAATTGGGAGAAACATGTGTAAAACAACAGATAGAAATGACTACCCACCTTCCCTCTCTACTGGGTAGTGATAGTATAAACAATGAATCTTGTTATGAATTTATAGGTTAAATATAGTGAATCTTGTTTGCAGCGATAGTATAAACAACACATCATTATGTTAGACAGCCATTTTACTGTAGCCTATCCATATTGTTAAGGTACAATAGCTAGCATTATCTTTTAACAGGGCGTTACTAAACTGACAAATAAGGGTCTTATGAATTAAATTAGACAGAGACTTAGTTACTAGAGAGTGATTTCTTAGACATTGTATCAACTTAGTTGACAACAAACCAATGCTAGACAATCAACTATGTTGCACAATGCCATTATACTCTTGTATAGCAGTTGTTACCTTATGATTGTATTTGTATTGTTGTTACCCTTATTATTTATATTGTTGTTACCTTTATTATTGAACAACATTGGTAGAATTATGATGTATAACCTTTGTAAATAAATTATTCTTTTATGTGAATAATTTGGTGTTCAGTTGCACCAAAACCTTTGGCATACAGTTCTAGTTTTAAATGATAACAATTTGATAAGATAGCAACCTAGTTCATTTTTAACTAGCAATTTAAGACAACAAATCTCATATAGTTTCAGTTCTACAAGATAGTAGATTTAGTTCTAAAGGATGACAATATATATTTATCTAATTTGGGATTGGATTATAGTTGCAATGATATTTGTTTTCATAATAATCATTTAAACTAACCAGTTGATTTTGTTGCGCAAGAAATTATTGTGTTGTATGATTGATATAGTCATCTTGTAGACTTGTTGGTTGGGTGATAGGGATAATCGTCATCTGTTGGTATGGTTAAGTGATCTACTAGTGCATTGAATTTAGCTGGGTTGAGGTTTTAGTTATGTTGTTGCACCAAGGTTCTTGTCATGCCTATCACCTGATGACGACAAGATTCCTAAGGACGAGATCATTGTGTGCCCTAATGAGTAGAGGAAAACAATAACTTGGTCGGAGTCTGTGCTTCCCGTTGTGGGCGTTGTTCGTTGTAGTTTTTGTCGATGCTTTTCTTGTAATGCCTTCATGCATTGGGTTTGTATGCCATAGAGGTTCTAGTTATTGGCCATCAAATTCATTGTGTCGGGGTTGTGAATGTTTTCCCTTAGCTTGTAGGCATTGTCAAGGTCATGTCGGGTGGGTAGTCGTTTCTATCTGTTCTTTTATGCTTTTTTCACCTAGTTCTTCTTATGTTAGTGCGAGGATTCATAGTTTTATGTTGCCTAGTCTTCATGCTTTTATTTGTCGTCAGGTTGTGTGGCTCAACTGTTGTCATCGTTGTCTTCCTTCCTAAAACAAAAGAAAAAAAATTGCACTTTCTTCTTCATTTGTAGTCGTAACGATGGGGTCGTTACAAGCACATCGATATCCACATCCACTATATCCGAGACTTAGTAACTTTGTCTTAGAGTGAAGGACATAGTTTCCTAGAAACTATCAGTTCTTTGTTCTACATACATTGTACTTTGAAGGGGGGTGGTTTCCCATGAGGTTTTCCTTCTTTCCTTGTTTATTTCAATGTATCTTTATTTTCACCATAGTAATGTTCAGGGGGGTTGTTGGATATACTTCACACACACCTAGGAATTCTTTTTCCTAAGGTTTTCCCTATGTTTACTAGTCATTATTCACGCTCCTATAGTCTAGGGACAATATTCCTCTAGGAGAATATTCTCTTCAGTTCACACTTTAGTTTGATCAGTCGAGTGGAGTCTATATGCCACATTGGGATCATCACCAACTAATGTACATTGTCCTCAGTATTATCACCCCTAACATCATGCTATTGCGCACACTTAGCGAACTTATTCCTAGAGGACACTTTCTTGCAAGTGATCTGAGTTATTATATCTATTGGTCATTTTGATAATAATTATGAGATATTATGGATTTGATGATATGTTATTTGGTTGTATTTACATAGAAAGGTGTTATTGAATGGGTTATATTGAGTGTGCAGGAATTTGGACCTCGAGGATGCAGAGGAATTAATGAAACCCCTTGGACTTTGGATCAATTCAGGGAGTGGATTGTTGGGTTCGAATGTTTTTGATGTGACATATGTACATATGATTAGATGCTATGATGATTGATTATTATTTCTGATATGATTCGTTGATGGATGTAGGATGACGATAGCTTGTCGACCAAAATCACATATGGATTAAAGGGGTCATACACAACAACCAGAGACATTGAGGGAGAGGTGTGGCAACAGCCCTGCCACATCCTACTAGCACTCCCGCCATGGCTCAAACTGTAGGTTAACAATTACCTAGTTCGAGAAGACCCATGATGTCGTGAGGGAAGATTGTGACAATCACTCACGATGATTCTAAGGGGAGCACAATGAGGCAGGGGCCTTATTCCTTAGAGGCCCTTAGTCTCCCACATGATCACTTGGCGGAGTATTGACTCTAGGGGTTTGACGTCTACCAAATTCAGTCAAGAGGCAACTGGCACCCTTGGAGCACGTAGTGCATCCTGAAGGGAACGTCGTGCAAGGAAAATGGAAAGAGGTGAGTGGCAACCTTGGAGCACCTAGTGCGTCCTGAAGGGCATGTCGCAATTTTAAATCGTAAGTGAATAAAACTAGTCGGCCTTAAAATGAATGATGTAATAAGTAAGGGCTAAAAAAAAAAATTCCTAATAAAAATGTCGCCCATCCTAGTGAAATTAAAACCTAAGTCTAAGTAGAACATGTGGTCAAAAAAATAAATAATAATAAATAGACATGTAACAAGAAGGGGGGGTAAGAAATTCAAATTTATTTATTAAAGTCAAAATTATAATGGAGGATTAAATTTTTAAAAAGGGGTAATGGTTGTTTTTATCTACATTTGCTAATTTAATTTTTAGTTAAAAAGAAAAGAGGGTAAATGGTTGTTTTTATCTACACTTCTTAAATTAATTTTTAATTAAAAGGGAAAAAGGGTAAATGGTTGTTTTATCTACAGTTGTTAAATTGATTTTTTTAATTAAAAAGGGAAAAGGGGAAACTTAAAAGAAATAGGAAACTTAAAGAAAAAGGGAAACATAAATAAAAGGGGAAACATAAAGAAAAAGTTGAATGTCTAACTTAATAAGGAATCTTTCCTTTGAAACATTCTAATTATGAAATCAACTAGGAATTAAGTAAGGTGTAAGTCATTGAAGAAGTGTAAGGGAATTTTGGGACATTGAGGAGCGTTTTTAGGAATTATCTTAGGTAGACGAGGGAAATAGGAATATTTAATTAATTAATAAAATTTATTTTCTCATTCAACTAGGATATAGGGGGACATGTGTACGTGGGATGTTTTTCGAAATTAATTATGTTAAAAAAGAATCTAATGAGAATTTGGGAAACTAATTACTTAAAAACTTTATAAAAAGGATGGAGGAGGAGGAGTATGCATCTCATCTTTTTGCGTAACGTTACACTGCTGAAATTTTATCTTGACTGGACTTTCTCTTGTGGGAGTTTGGATACCCAGATCGGGTAACGAGTAGTAGCTCGACCTTACGAGGGGAGTTGGGTGCTAGGATTATCTGGTATTGTGTATGTGGCCCCTTTGTGGCTCAAGGGGCTCAAGGGGAAGAAGAGTACCCCTAGCATTGGTTGGGAGGTACTAGTGAGGTCACATCGGTTGGCAAGCAGGATCTAAATGGAGCACGTGTTGGACAACGACTTTGGAGCATTCACATTTGGATAAGGTACGCCTGTTAATGAAATTTAAATTACACATGTTTATTTTTCTAGACTCGGTTGAAGATTTCTTTTACATGAGATTTCTTGCACATGCATTCCTACGATAATTGTAACCCCCTTATCACTTTATTTATTTAGTAAGAACCCTTGCTATCCACTGTATCCTTTATTTATGAGTTACTTTTTCCTTGCGCATGGCCAGAATGAGCCCCAGACTCAAAATCTTGCCTGCATTTTCTTTATTCCTTGATTGCATTTTTTTTTCATTATTTGTTTCTCCGCAGAGAAGGTCTGGATGCATATTGTGTTTTTATCCTCTACTCTATGATCATTTAAGTTATTATTCTGTGCCTGAGAAGTCAGACATGAGTCGAATTGACGGTCATCACTCCGGTGTCTAAAGACTTATATTCAAATAATCAACTTTTCTGTGCATGGATAATAACTGTAGGATCATTCTCTTTCCTGCAAGGAATTCTCTCCTAGGCGTTTGTTCTCTCCTGTCCACCATCGTTTGTTTCACTTCTTTAATTCTCAAAGTTGTTTGGTTCTATGTGTTTTGATTTCTTAAACTCCTAAAACCTTTGTGTTTCCTTGATTGATTATCTATGCATTTCTGTTGATTGATTACCTCGGCATTTCCCTGAATGTTTAAACTCTACGTTTGAATGTTTAACATATGAACGATTAATCCTTGAAGGATTAATCTCTGAAGAAATCATTTTTCCCAAATAATTTTTACCAAAACATTTTTTCCAGAACATCTCTTCGTTTGATTGAGATTAATGTTGAATGTTTAACCTCTGAATGATTAATCCTTGAAGGATTAATCTATGAAGAAATATTTTTTACCAAATCGTTTTGCTAGAACATCACTGTGTTTTATGACTATGTGTGACAACATTTTTTATATGTCTTCATTTTTTATATGTATTAATGGATAGTGATTTCTGTTGAGTATTAATGGATAGCATTTTTGGATAGCGATACTCTGCGTTTTTGGATAGCATATTATACTCTGTGTTTTTGGATAATGATATTGTTGTTAGCATATTATACTCTGTGTTTTTGGATAACAATTTATACATTTAATAAGACAACCATATCATACTTTTAATGGACAACCATATCATATGGTCGATAGCCAACATCATCATGTATTTAATGTGCATCATTATCATGTACTTAATTGACAACGATATCATTTTACACAGCAATATCACACTACATAGCGTTATCATACTAAATGACGATATCATAACACACAACGATATCATATTATGCTCAACAATATCATATTTTCGCTCAACAATATCATATTAAATCCATAGTTTCCCTTAAATCATATTATTAGACAACAATATCATTATTATCTTTCATTTTGTTAGACAACGATATCATTAATGGATAGAAATATATTATTAGACAACAATATATTTATTAGCTTTCATTTTGTTACACAATGATCTCATTAAAGGATAACAGTATATTTTAGACAGCAATATCATTATTAGATATCATTTTTGACAGTGATTTTTGGACAACTATTTTAAATTGGCAGATAAGATGATGTGGAAGTTCTTTGTTAATCTAAAAAGAAAACCCCTTGTATTCATGTTCTTAATATATTAAGTTACTTGTTTATATTTATATGATGGTAAACATTATTGGCTTAACAAAATGTAAGTACTAGTTTCTTATATCACATATGATTAAGCTATCTTTCAATAACATTCTATTATATAGGGAATTTAAATAGAATGTCCTTGCACGTGAATTATTAGATATTATTCAATTTATTTATGTTTTACAGTGTGGGAGACTTCCTTGAAAAAGTGCCTCATAAGAAAACAAGAATTTTTCAGTTGGTCACGCAATTTAAATATTGAATGACGTCACCTTGTGTCTTGTTGTCTTGTTAATTGGGTGCTTAGGTATAGTATTATTGTATTTTTGGCAGTTAATTTGGTCTCCTAGTGTGTTGGATTTTATCTTTGGTCAAAGGTCTATATATGTTATGATGCGCCATGGTTATTGTAATGCCTATAGCCTTGTGATGACATGATTCCTGATGAGGAGATCATTGCACGCCCTAACGGGTAGATGCGAATGATAACATGGTTGAAGTCTTGTGCTTCCCAATGTGGGCGCATTGTTCGTTGTAATTCATGTTGGTACTTAGTTTTGTAATTCCTCAATGTGTTTGGTGTTACCCTTCGTAGAGGTTTCTAGATACTATTCGTTGAAGCTGTTGTGTCGGATTTGTTGATTTTGTTCTTTAGCTTGTAGGCGTTGTCTTGCTTATGTCGAGAGGGTAGTTGTTTTTATCTGTCTATTGATTATCGCATGATTCATCCAGTTGCATGGTTTTCTAGTATGTTGAGTCATTATTTCTCATTTCCTAATCTAAGTGTGTTATGTTCTTCATCAAGTTGTGTTGATTAATTGTTGTCGTTGTTTCCTTCCTACTTAAAACAAAACAAAAAAATGTTTTTGCTTGAGTCGCTTGTAGTCATAACGGCGGGGTCGTTACATCACCAGAATAGTGCATTACTCATGATTCTCTTATCTCCTCCTCACTTCACTCTGTTTTAGTCAGTTAAATGAAGACTGGGAAACTAGTTAACTCAAATTAGGTGGCAATTAAATCCCGTAACTGCCTGAGAGACTAGAGTAGGTGGCAATTTACTCCTATAACTATCGGTGTGTGTTCAGATCACTCTAGACTGCCACTATGGTGCATTGGCTTCTACTCCAACGCACATTAGTTGAGTTATACAGATTATATCATGTGTAAATTAACATTCATTCATTTTGTTAATGAGAATTCTTCCATTCTTTCTCCCATTTTTCTCTTTTCTCATATTTTCTCTACAAACTATGTATGTCATTTGCTAGCTAGATCTTTTATGTGTAGATTCAAAACATTTACATAATGAACATATTAATGATCCTTATAATTTGAACTCAATCTGTGCTTCAATATATGAAGACTATGCGTAGTTTGTGCAACTTTAGATTTGATAGATAACTAAATAAATAAATTTACATGTGTACTCTATTGCTACACTAGATAGAATTGTTGATTAGTACTAGAATTTTAAGGTAGTTGATGAAATAAATTGTAATTGCGTGAGGAGGAATATGGAATTAAAATATTCAAGTATGTCGATGGTTGCATGAATTTACAATAGATAGAATCATGGTAATTATTAGAATTTCACTACGCTGAAAGGCGTACACCTATTGACAATGGGAACAATTAATGATATTTTAACCTTATTTAACCTTAAACCCTAATCTAATGGCTATGCATTGAAGATGCTGGCATATTCTTAGTCGTCCTCCAAAATCAATGGGTCAGATTTATTATTCATAACTTTCTTGCATTTATCAAGACATCTGTTAACATGTTTACTTTTTAACATTTACCTAATCACATTAAAAAATTACTGTAAGGATATGTAATTGCCACGTTTAAATGATTAAGTAGGATTAAACCATGCAGCCAAAAGTTTCATATTACCACAGACAGATTACAAATTACCACAGACGTTTTATGACATGCGTTCTCAACAAACCTTTCGGCGTTCTCAGCCGCGAGTTAGCAGCTGTGCTAGTTTAGTTCTTTCTTAAATGATTTAAAATTGTGTATGTGATAATTTACTTGCAGTTGAAGTTAGATGTGTTAGTGGAGGGTTAACCTTCAATTTTCCATAATATTTATATTCTTTTAATGCTAAATCTTAATGATTAATAAAAATAGAAGTTACATATGGTATGTTGTATGAAATCAAAATTTTATTACTCCTTGTTGTTCAGTTCTCCGGAGGGATGTTACAACCTATATTAAGAACATAACATGATTCATAATATAAATTATGGAACAAAGTTCATGAAACAATATCATGAATATTTTGATGTTAATCATATAAAATTATGTACATAAAAGCAGTTAAAAGAGTGAAATAAATGGATATAATTGTTATGTGTACATATATGATATATACATGCCTATCAAAAGATAAATATTATAAATTTAGATACTATTGGTTCAAAATATTGATTTGATATTATATTCTTTGTAGACTTTTGCTTAACTCAAAGTTGCAATCATTGATTTGATCATGATTAACTTTACACATATTTGTGATTTGTTTTTTATTATTCGGAATTGGGTTTAATAAGAATCTTGGTAACTTTTAGTTTAAGTAGATATTTCAATTACATCCTCAAATTAGCCGTGATTAGTAAATAATGTAGCTATGTTTATAACTATTAAATATATATAAGACTTTTTAAGTAATTATATGCAAAATTAAAGATATATTTGACTTATTATTAGCTATAAAATGACAAGTGGGTTGGTGAAAGTGGGGTAGTGCTGTATATTCTACCCAAGTTTGATTTCATAAAAAGTAGTCAACATACTCATGCCACATACTCATGCCACGTTTCTGTAAGGGGCATGCTGATTAGTGGACTGACCATGACCATTAAGTCAAAATGGGGGTACAAACCCCAAGATGGTGTACGTGAAGGSAATGACCTCTTTCAAGGAGGTTAATGCCAAGAACTTCATCATAGACCTAGTTAATGCCAAAAACTTCATCATAGACCTAAATTTCTGGTAACTTCCCATATCATTATTAACCTTTTATCTTTTTAGAATCATTCTAATCAATTTTGGATTGGAATTGATGGGAGGTCGTTAGCATGGGAGATCTTACTACCTATAAAATGGATGGAGAAACTATTTTGTATTCTAGATATGAGTGAACATATTCATGTTTCCTCTTCACTTCACAAGAGAAGTGTTTGATCATGTCAACAATTTGTATAAAAGCGGAAGTTAGCATTAAGACCATATCCACATCACCACCCTTAGAAGGAAAATTGGGTGGCAAAGTCTACACTTTTATGTCTAATTATTCTACTTCTTATTTTGGAGTTGTTACTAGATATTTATTCTTCAATGATCACCAACTTTTATATTTATAGTATTTAAATTTTCTCCTGATAGAGGATCGGGCTACTAAGAAAGAATCTTACAAACCGCATGTTCGTTGGAAAAATGTACAATGCAAAAATTATGTTTTCATAATCTTCATTCTAAGTCTCTCATGAGTTATACAATGTATAACTATATTGTTTGATAGACCAACACAAAGGTCCATCTCAAAATATTTGAACACAAGGAGGGAAACCGTTTTGAACATTATCTATGGATGACTTAAGAGATTTGTCAAGTGGGTTTCTAGTACTTCACTGAGTTGTAACATAACTCACAAGTGAAAGCGGAGATTCGGAAATCAAACCCATGCTATATTGGTTATGATAGTCATGGTAGTAATTTCAAAATACAAGAATCTTGATTTTATAAAGAGACCAATTCTACTTTGAAATAGTTGTCCTTATTCTCTGACATGGTTTTATAAAGAGACAAATTATGGTTTAAATAGTTGTCCGTCTTCCATGACACTCCAAGGTTTGTTACAAAATGTAACATTTAATGCATAAAGTGATTGAATAATCTTGAGTCACGGTAGAGCTGATTATGTAATTAATATATTAATGAATAGTCAATATTATGATGATCAAAAACCATTTAACTAATAAATTATAGCATGAGATTGATAATCAATGGTAAAGTGTGAAATATCCAATATATGCGTGTGTAATATTAGAATATCTTCTTATCTCTTGAAAAAAAATCCCTCGATTGAGAAAATTGCAATCTAAAATGGTGAGGAATATGTTTTGAATAACTTATTTAAAGGAAGGAGGATTCAAATATTTTCTTTCCTCATTGAAAATGGAGCTAACATGTGGTGCCTTAGACTAGGAGTTTGTTTTCTCACATAGAATCCCTCCACAAAGATAAAAACAATTTTCTAAGGACAAGGTTGATGCCTTATCAATGTGATAACTAGCTATGATGATGTTATCTTTGTTTTTTCAGTTTGTCCATTTGTTTTTGGGTGATATGTTGTACTAAATTCAATTGTTTCCCCAAAGCTTCTTGGAAACTCGTCCGAAAGGTTCAAGTGAATAGCAATTCCCTATCGGATATTATCTTTCTCGGTACACCATGCAATCTCACAATTTCGTTAACAAAAATTCTAGATATGTTTGGTGCTTGATACGTTGTACAAATTGAGTTGTGTCTCCTTGTTGTCAATGGAAATCCAACAATAAAATCCATCGATATGACTTCCCATTTTGACTCAAATCCAACAATAAAATCCATCAATATGACTTCCCATTTCGACTCAGAAATCGCATGTGGCTGTAATAATCCCATTGAATGTCTAATTCCAGTGTTCACTTGCTGACATTCAAGACATCTCTCCACATAGTTAACTAAATCAGTTTGCATTCCCTTCCAAAAGAATAAAGGCTTAAGGTCTACCTTCATATTCGTGACTCCAAGATGAGCCATATATAATGCTCGATAAGCTTCATTCAAAATAAACTTTCTCAACTCTTCATTTGGCGATACACAATTTCTACCATTGTATCTTAGTAGTTCGTCACTATCCAAAGAATAACCCACATACCATGGTACCATCATGGTATCTTGCCTGATATTTTTTTTTACGTCCTTTTACCAATCATCAAAAATCTGTAATACTAAAATCTTTTCTAAAAGATTCATTTTTAGGGGTATTACTGAGAAAATGTGAGGTCTCTAACTCAACGCATCTGCTACTTTGTTAGTTATTTCCTTAATTTATGTGATCTCAAAATCATACTAACTTAAAAGTTCTCACCAATGTATTTTTTATGTGTTCATGTCACTCTAAGTAAAAATGTGTTGCAATACACAATGATCCATTTTTAACTCGAATTTATGTCCAATAAGATAATGTCTACAAATCTTAAGGCATAATCAATCACTATTAATTCCAAATCGTGGGTTCATAATTCTCTTCATGACTTCTTAGTTTCCTTGAAATGTATGTGATCACTTGATCGTCTTGCATTAACACTACACCTAATCCTTTCTTGGATGTGTCTGTGCATACCAAGAATTCCTTTTCCATATCTAGAACTTTCACTATAGGGGTTGTTGTTAATAATTATTTAAGATTCTTAAATGCTTCCATGCATTTCTATGACCAAACAAATTTCTTATTCTTGTTTTCCAATTCTATAATTGGATTTGCTATTTTTGAAAAATATTTGACGAAGCATTGATAGTAACCTTCTAATCCCATAAAACTATGAACCTCTTCAATCTTCGTTGATGTTGTCCATTCCATAATAGCCTCTACCTTCGTTGGATCTACAATGATACCTTCTCCACAAATGATGTGTCCCAAATAGTGAATCTTCGTCCGATAAAACAAACATTTCGATAACTTTTCGTACAACTTATTTTCTCTTAAACAATATAAAACTAATCTAAGATGTTCCTCATGCTCTTCATTTTTCCGAGAGTAAATTAATATATCGTCAATAAATACCTGTACAAACTTGTCCAAGTACTCGTGGAACACACCATTCATTAAACTCATGAACACAGTTGGGCCATTTGTCAATCCAAATGGTAATACAGTAAATTCATAATATCCAAATACTATGTTAAATGTTATTTTTTGAATATCTTCCTCTTTCATTCATAATTGTTGATACCCTGATATTGAATCAATCTTTGAAAACATTATCTCTCCCTTCATTTGATCAAATAAGTCATCAATTCTTGGTAACGAGTATGGTTTCTTTATCGTGGATTTCTTTAATTGGCAATAGTCAATGCAAAGCCTCTAGAAAATGTCCTTCTTTCTTACAAAAATTACAGGTGCATCCCATGGTGATATGCTTGGACGTATAATTCCCAAATATAATAACTCCTTCAATTGCATTTTCAACTCTTGCAATTTTGTTTTTGACATCCGATATGGAGTTCTTGCAGTTGGTTATGTTCTAGGTTTTAGATCTATAGTAAATTCCAATTCTCTTTCGAGGGGTAAATCTAGTATTTCCTCAAGAAAAACATTGAAAAACTCTAATACTAATGGAAAGTCTTCCAGTATTTCAGCATCACCCTTTTGTTTAAGAGATAATATGGCATATAGATTACATCCCTTGCACATATTTTTATGTAATTATAGGGAAGAAATAAATCTTAGTGACACTCCTTGGTTTCTTCCTACAATTACTCTATTCTACCTCAAATCATCAATCAAACTTAATCATTTCATCTTATAGTTAAGTATCATGTCATGTGATTCTAACCAATCCATTCCAATAACAATGTCGTATGACCCCAAGATTGTGACATAAAGGTTTACACTTGTGAAGAAATCACCTAAAGGTTTACACTTGCTTCGCTTATGGATTCTAATGATGAGATTATGATTTATGATATTGAGTTATGTTATTATCTATAGACAGGTGCTATTGACTGGTTTCTCCTCAATGTACAGGACACTTGATAGGTTGAGGATTCTGATGACATCGATGGACCTCCTTGGACTTTGAATCGAGTCAGGGAGTGGATTGTTTATGGTTTACATATTTATGTCATTGCATATGTGACATATGACTGATATAATATGATGATGTTTATGGATCATTGAAATGTTTGTTAATGGATGCAGGTTGACAATATATTTCTAAGCAAATTCACATTTGGAGTAGAGGGGTCACACACAACAACCATATTTATTGAGGGAGAGGTGTGGCAATAGCCCTGCTACACCCTACAAGCACTCTCAACATGGATCAAACTGTAGGTTAACGATTACCTATTTCGAGACATCCACGATGTCATGAGGGCCGGTTGTGACGGTCTCTCATGATGATTCTAAGGGGTATGCAATAAGGCAGGTTCCTTATTCCTTAGAGGCCCTTAATCTCCCACAAGGTCACCTGATGGAGTATTGACTCCAGGGGTTTGATGTCTACCAAAATCAGTGAAAAGGTGAGTGGCACCCTTGGAGCAGGTAGTGCGTCTTGAAGAAAACGTCACATAAAATAAACATGAATGCAGGCGATTGGCACCCTTGGAGCACGTAGTGCATCTTGAAGGGAACGTCATGATTTTAACTCTATAAGTTAATGAACCTAGTACCTAGAAAATTGTGTCTCCTTAGGACCTGGTCAGCCTTAAAATGAATGACTGTATGAGTAAATATTAATAATTTAAATTTCCTTAAAAACACTTGTCAAGCTTTGTAAATTGAATCCTAGGTCTAAGTAGGACTTGTGAACAAAAAAAAAAGTAAATAGACAAGGGCGAGATGAAGAAAATTCAAACATAAAAATTAAATAAAAATTTCAATGGAGCATTAAAATATTTAAAAGATTAAATGTTGACTAATTACAAACTTGTTAATTCAGAACTTAGATCAAAAACATAAACTTAAAGAAAAATGGAATGCGGATCATAGAAGGGAATCTAGCCTAGAGAAATTTCTAATTTCTAACTCAACTAGGATTTTAAAAACGCGTGAGACATTAAAAGGAATGTAAGGGAATAAAGGGACATCGAAGAGCATTTTTAGGAACGCTTTTAGGTGGGTGAGGGAAATTGGTCATTTAAATTAATTAATTAATTATTTTCTGGTGCAAGTAAGGGATCGGGTGACATGTGTACAAGGGAGGTTTATCCTAAAAAGATTTAATAAAAAGAATCTAATGAGGGTTTTGGAAACTAATAACAAAGAAAAATCTATAAAAGGGATGGTGGAGGAGGAGTATGGATCACGACTGGTGGGCGTAAGGTTATGCTGTCGATATTTTACTTGATTGATTTTTCTTGTGGCGTTGGGATACCCAGCTTGATTCAGAGTAGTAGCTCGACCTTGTGAGGCGAGATGGGAGCTATCTTTCTCCAGTTTGTGTGTGTGGCCCCTTTGTGGCTCAGGGGGATCAAGGGGAAAAAGACTACCCCTAGCATTGGTTGGGTGGTATCGGTGAGGTCTCAACGATTAGAAAGTTGCAGAGGAACATCTCCCTACTCAGTTTCACCGGTGACGGTATTTTCGATAAGTTAAATGGTACTAGGTTTATAGTAGGTGTATGGTTTAAATTTTTCACAATTATGATGTATTTTATTTGCGCAATGGATTGTTTTGTATTAAGGATAATAGAAGTAAATTGTTGTCTTTTATTTGTGCAATGGACTTGTTGTAGTAAGGATAATAGAATTAAATTGATGTTTTTTATTTGCGGCATGGATAATTTTGTATTAAGGATAATAGAAGTAATTTGTGCAATGGACCTATTGTATTAAGGATAATAAAAGTAGATTGATGTCTCTTATTTGTGCAATGGATCTCTTTGTATTAAGGATAATAGAAGTAAATTGATGGTTTTTATTTGAATAATGGATCTGAAGTAAATTGATGTCTTTTATTCACAAGTTGGATCTGTTGTATTAAGGATAATAGAAGTAGATTGACGTCTTTTATTTGCCCAATGGATATGTTGTATTAAATATTACATAAGTAAATGATGTCACTCTATTTTCGTAGTGGAGATGATTGTTTTAGTTGATCATACGTATTTCGCTTCCTTCAGCCTCCGCCTTCCATTTAGATTTTCCTAGTTTTCATATTCTTACCTCAGCGAACTTTTAGTCCTTCACCTCGGCATTTGAATTTTTTTCCTTTCACATTGAAAGCCTCTTTTTCCTCTGTGATTGGAAGGTTTTAGGGGCTGTTAGCAGTGTCTCCAGCCTCCTACCGATTTTGGGGTTGTTGATAGTGTCTATGGCCTCCTACCTGTGCCTTAGATTGTGAGCGTTTTGGTGTAATGAATTCTCTCCTTAGCAGCTGCCATATTCTAGATCTCGTCCTCATTTAATAGTGTCTATTTGTTGATGTAGGTTCCGTCATCTCTGCATGCCCGAATCAAGCTAATTAATGCTTAAATTTTCTTGTTAAATATGTTGTTGGCGTCCCTTCAATGCCTCCTGCGAACCATTCTGGTGTGCTTTAATTAATTACAGACTTCTATTCAGTATCATATTCTACTCCATGTATTTTTACTGTTGGACCCCAGCCACAACCTCGACCACCAACCTTGATAACAGCAGGTCCCTCCTATGAGGCAGAGAGAATCTTTAAATTCACATTTAATATTTATGTCTAGTTGGAATTTTATTCCAGTTAATTTATTCTTGTTTTCCTTTTTTTTAAATATAAATTCACATTTCAATTTATATCCAGTTGGAATCTTATTTCAGTTTAAATTATTATTGTCATCTTTTTAAATTAAAATTTTATTTTAGTTGGAATTAAAATGTTTGAATATGATTCAAAGGAAATAATATTACATTTCACTTACATTTCGGTTTAAAATCCTTTAAAATTTAACTCCAGTTAAAGATCTAATTCGATTTACCATTGCACCTAAGATCAAGTTGTTTACAATGATATTTCAGTTACATCTAATTCAGTTTCAAGTATAGTATGCTTGTATAATTAAATCCTTCTTCTACGTTGATCAACATATGCCCCTGACCCTTGCCTTCACCTTCAGTTTCTAGATAGATATAATATCATGGGAGCTCACTTAGAATAGTAATTTTATTGCCAATAAGCTAGCGTTAGTGAAAAAACACCATGGTAGCCTAGTAGTGACACGGTTTGGAAAACAACCTAGCGATCTTGAAGTTATTATAAAAAGGACACTTGTTGGTCGATTAAGATTATGTTTTAGTTCAATTTGATTAGATTGTTAGAGCTCATTTCCTCCA
>JZKD02S0658458.1:259702-274968 GCA_000966675.3 Picea glauca
GTTTGGGTAAGTGAGTACATCAACTTCCCGGGGTCGTAACTTTTGCATACGATCTCCGTTTTAGGCATGTGATAGCTCGTTGGAAAGGTATCATTGAGGAGATTCATTTTGGGGGATACATGATGTCTTTGGCTATTATTGAGAACCTCAATATCGAAAAACCTTCATTTGGACCCTCAAAATGGCCCCGGAAGTTAAAACCTGCTAAAAATAGTAAATTGCCAGAAAATTGTTTTGAGCCATTTGAAAAAGGTGGGTGGCCACCGATATCCACTTGGATCAATCATCCCTCCTTAGGAAGAAATGGTATCCATTGCGTTGAGTTCCCAGGGGAGAGTGAAAATCATTTGTTGGATCTGCATCTTGGTGAGCTGCTTGTATTGTTGGAGACGTTGCGTTGCTTAGTTTGTAGAAGTCTGCCATGAACCTGTTGAAGTTGAGGATGTTCAAAAAGTCGAGCTACATGAGAGGAAGGTGTGCAGAAGGAATATTTGTGATTTGTTGCAACCTTGTCGACCTGCTTTTGTTGGATAGAAGTTGCAGGGGGCGAGGCTGTAGTGGTTGTAGTGTCCTTTTGTTCCCCTTTTGAACAGCTTGTGAAGAAGCTGAATTTTGCAATATGAGATACTACCTTGCGACACTTTTTAGGTGGAACAATAGTTGGAAGTACCTCTGGTATTCTGTAGAGATGACCCCCAAAGTAACAATGACACTACGTGGTCGAGACTCATAAACAGCATGGCGTCTCCACATATATGGTTAGCCCAAGAGAACATCATAGACATCCAGTGGGGAAACATCACATAATACCTCATCCTTGAAGGGTTGGATGTCATATGACAATTGGAACTGTTGGTTGACACGAATATCTCATCCTTGCCGAAGCCACCCGATGTTGTATGGTTGCGGGTGTGGTGTTGTCGACAATCCCAACTGTTTGACGACCTCTACTGAGATGAGGTTTTTCTAGATTCTACTATCAACAATAAAATGCAGTGGGGTCCCCTTCACCCACATCTGTGAATGAAAAAGGTGCTCCCCCTCTTCAGGATCTGTTGGTTTTTCTAGTTGAATTGTTGTGGTCATGACAATAGCAGTGGGGTCTGCGTCAATGATTTTCCTTTTACCAGTATTTTCAAATTCATCTTTTGAATCAGGGTCTGGCTCCTTATCTTTGATCTCGGCCACCAATGACTATTTTGAGCGACATTCATCGGTGTTGTGCCAAGGGCTTTTGTGGAAATCATGCCATTTCCTGGTGTCCTTTTTTGTCTTCCCGTTACCCTTCTTTTCATGTGGCTTGGACTGGTTTTCGGGAGATTGTTTGTTAGGGACGTCTTTGTCATACTTTGGTTGCTGTGGATCTGCAGAACCAAAATCTCATTTGTTCTGGTGCTTAAATTTCTGCTCAATTTTAACAGCATATCAATAAGCAGCACCGAGTGATGAGATGTCCAGAAAATCCATTTCAGTCTGGATGTATCTGTGTAGAGCCCCACGATATTTCAAAACCAAATGTCGCTCAGATTCTTTGATACCCAACTTGGTGTGCAAGGTATGGAAGGTATTGGTGAAATCTGGAACTGCTTGGCCCCTCTCTTGCCGAAATGTGGTCCATCTCATGTACTGGTCCTCATAGTTTCCAACAGGGTAATATAGTTCTTTTACCGCATCCACAAAAAAATCCCAAGTGGGATCGACCCCATATATTCCAGACTCCTCTATGGAACTTTGCTCTGAGTAAGTTTACCACCAATGTTTGACATGAGGGAGAGATTTGAGGAGTGCAAAGGTGATATTTTCTTTGTCATAAAAATTGTGAACAGAGAAATAACCTTCTAGCAAGGTTAACCATTTTTCTAGGGCTTCTGCATCTATCTGTCCTTCAAATACAGGAATATCAAAATAAACATGTACCTTGAAAGGCGAGGTGCCTCCAAAGTGGTCGCTTGATGAAGATGCACCTGATGCTATTGGCAGGCATTGAAGGATGTGGGAAAAATTCTCCATCATTTCGTCCCTCTATCACGTGAGAGCTTGCTCAAGCAATAGATTGATAGGATCGTATGCTCCGTCATTTTTCTTTTCTTCCGCCATTGAGGGTTTCTTGGGTGTGCGAGAGAAATTGTCTTCAAGAGAGATAAGCGTGAGACCCAACTTGCTATACTCGGACCTCATCGGGGACATGCACTGAAAAAACAATCAAGAGCAGCCTGCTCTGATACCACTGATCTGGATTATTTTCGACACGAAATGAGAGTGGAGATATAATAAATAAATGCAGAGAGATATCACGTATATTCAATAATATACCATAAGTTTATCAGATATGCAACCATAAACACAGATATACAATAATACACGATTTCTATTAATGAAAGAAATGTATAGAGACTGTAAAAATACAAAGTGAAAGACTCGCTAGAATGGTGGCAGCTTATCTCTGAGAAGAGATGTGACGACTACTCGCATTCGCAAGAAGATGATTACAATGAGGCTCTAAAGGGATTTTTACAATAAGCAGGAATGCCAAAAACCCTAGACATCCAAAAACCCAACCCTAGGAGACGAAGCGCAAAAATTCATGTGGGCCCCGTTTGGGTAAGTGAGTACATCAACTTCCCGGGGTCATAACTTTTGCATACGATATTTTTTTTAGGCGCGTGATAGCTTGTTGGAAAGGTATCGTTGAGGAGATTCATTTTGGGGGATCAATTATGTCTTTGGATATCATTGAGAACCTCGATCTCGAAAAACCTTCATTTGGACCCTCAAAATGGCCCCAGAAGTTAAAACCTGCTAAAAATAGTAAATTGCCAAAATTACCAGAAAATTGTTTTGAGCCATTTGAAAAAGGTGGGTGGCNTCATTTGTTCTGGTGCTTAAATTTCTGCTCAATTTTAACAGCATATCAATAAGCAGCACCGAGTGATGAGATGTCCAGAAAATCCATTTCAGTCTGGATGTATCTGTGTAGAGCCTCACGGTATTTCAAAACCAAATGTCGCTCAGAGTCTTTGATACCCAACTTGGTGCGCAAGGTATGGAAGGTATTGGTGAACTCTAGAACTGCTTGGCCCCTCTCTTGCCGCAATGTGGTCCATCTCATGTACTGGTCCTCATAGTTGCCAACAGGGTAATATAGTTCTTTTACCGCATCCACAAAAAAATCCCAAGTGGGATCGACCCCATATATTCCAGACTCCTCTATGGAACTTTGCTCCCAGTAAGTTTCTCACCAATGTTTGACATGAGGAAGAGCTTTGAGGAGTGCAAAGGTGATATTTTCTTTGTCAGAAAAATTGTGAACAGAGAAATAACCTTCTAGCAGAGTTAACCATTTTTCTAGGGCTTCTGCATCTATCTGTCCTTCAAATACAGGAATATCAAAATAAACATGTACCTTGAAAGGCGAGGTGCCTCCAAAGTGGCCACTTGATGAAGATGCACCTGATGCTATTGGCAGGCATTGAAGGATGTGGGAAAAATTCTCCATCATTTCGTCCCTCTATCACGTGAGAGCTTGCTCAAGCAATAGATTGATAGGATCGTATGCTCCGTCGTTTTTCTTTTCTTCCACCATTGAGGGTTTCTTGGGTGTGCGAGAGAAATTGTCTTCAAGAGAGACAAGCTTGAGACCCAACTTGCTATACTTGGACCTCGTCGAGGACATGCACTGAAAAAACGATCAAGAGCAGCCTGCTCTGATACCACTGATCTGGATTATTTTTGACACGAAATGAGAGTGGAGATATAATAAAGAAATGCAGAGAGATATCACTTATATTCAATAATATACCATAAGTTTATCAGAGATGCAACCATAAACACAGATATACAATAATACATGATTTCTATTAATGAAAGAAATGTATAGAGACTGTAAAAATACAAAGTGAAAGACTCCCTAGAATGGTTGCAGCTTATCTCTAAGAAGAGATGTGACGACTACTCACATTTGGAAGAAGATGATTACAATGAGGCTCTAAAGGGATTTTTACAATAATCAGGAATGCCAAAAACCCTAGACATCCAAAAACCCAACCCTAGGAGATGAAGCGCCAAAATTCATGTGGGCCCCGTTTGGGTAAGTGAGTACATCAACTTCCCGGGGTCATAACTTTTGCATACGATCTTTGTTTTAGGCGCGTGATAGCTTGTTGGAAAGGTATTGTTGAGGAGATTCATTTTGGGGGATCAATTATGTATTTGGATATCATTGAGAACCTCTATCTTGAAAAACCTTCATTTGGACCCTCAAAATGGCCCCAGAAGTTAAAACCTGCTAAAAATAGTAAATTGCCAAAATTACCAGAAAATTGTTTTGAGCCATTTGAAAAAGGTGGGTGGCCACCGATATCCACATGGATAAGAGAACTTGTAAAAATCCTCCCCAGCAATGTCTTTCAACTCCAACAGATTCCTCTTGCCTCACACTCAGTGATTAGTGTTCATAACAACAAGAAAAATCAATAGTCTCTTTTCCCCAACATTCTAGGCAAGGTCCTGCCTCCTCACATATGTTATATAATTAAATAGTCCTCTTTGCCTAGGTCTTTCTTCCCCCTTGGGAATGTTCGCATCTTTCTAAGTCCCTAATTTTCAGGGGCTACCAATGGCCAAATCTATTATTTTCCACTTGTAACAATCAGCCCAGAGGTAGTTCCAACATGTTCCCCACTCATGGAGTCATGGTCAACTGATTTTTAACATGGTTGCTCCATTTGTCCTCTTGCAATTAATGTAAAATATTTTGTTTTCATACAAGTGTCACAGTTAAATAGTTAGTTGGGTCAAATCAAATCTTTGTCCAACAATCATAATAATTTATTACAATTATCAAATTTGAAATTTGGAATTGCCATAAATGGTAAAAATTTTCCAAATTTGAATTTACTAAAAACGGAATAATTTTCCAAGAAATTTTAAATTTCAAAAATACTTTATTTTTGGGGATGTCACATCCTTTCCCCCTTCAATAAAACACTTTCCTCATTGTTCGTTCCTTTCTTGGAACAGGATTGGATGAGATTTCCATAAATCTCCCTCCAACTCCCAAGTGGCCTCCTCAGGACTAAAGTGCTTCCATTGCACCTTTACCTGAGCGAAGACTCTATTCCGAAGTGTTATTGATGTCCAGTCTAGAATATGCAGGGGTTCCAGCTAGAAATCGCCTTCGGGTTCCACCTACACCAAGTTCCAATCAATCATATGAGTAGGGTCATGAACATACTTTTTCAACAAAGAAACATGAAATACATTATGAATTCTTAGATTAGCTGGGAGTGCAAGTTGGTATGCTATGGGTCGAATTCGAGCTAGTATCTCAAAGGGCCCACAAAATCTAGGTTCCATCTTGGCACATTTCCCTAACTTCAAAAAAAAAATTTGGGCTTTGACCTTCAAATAAACATGGACTCCCACTTGAAATTCAAAGTGTCTTCTTTTCTAATCTGCATAGCTCTTTTTTCTGTCTTGTGCTTCCTTTAAGTTCTATTGTACCTTCCTTACCATGTTCTCCATTTCTTGGAGCATNGAAAAACCTTCATTTGGACCCTCAAAATGGCCCCAGAAGTTAAAACCTGCTAAAAATAGTAAATTGCCAAAATTACCAGAAAATTGTTTTGAGCCATTTGAAAAAGGTGGGTGGCCACCGATATCCACATGGATAAGAGAACTTGTAAAAATCCTCCCCAGCAATGTCTTTCAACTCCAACAGATTCCTCTTGCCTCACACTCAGTGATTAGTGTTCATAACAACAAGAAAAATCAATAGTCTCTTTTCCCCAACATTCTAGGCAAGGTCCTGCCTCCTCACATATGTTATATAATTAAATAGTCCTCTTTGCCTAGGTCTTTCTTCCCCCTTGGGAATGTTCGCATCTTTCTAAGTCCCTAATTTTCAGGGGCTACCAATGGCCAAATCTATTATTTTCCACTTGTAACAATCAGCCCAGAGGTAGTTCCAACATGTTCCCCACTCATGGAGTCATGGTCAACTGATTTTTAACAGGGTTGCTCCATTTGTCCTCCTGCAATTAATGTAAAATATTTTTTTTTCATACAAGTGTCACAGTTAAATAGTTAGTTGGGTCAAATCAAATCTTTGTCCAACAATCATAATAATTTATTACAATTATCAAATTCGAAATTTGGAATTGCCATAAATGGTAAAAATTTTCCAAATTTGAAATTACTAAAAACGGAATAATTTTCCAAGAAATTTTAAATTTCAAAAATACTTTATTTTTGGGGATGTCACATCCTTTCCCCCTTCAATAAAACTCTATCCTCATTGTTCGTTCCTTTCTTGGAACAGGATTGGATGAGATTTCCACAAATCTCCCTCCAACTCCCAAGTGGCCTCCTCAGGACTAAAGTGCTTCCATTGCACCTTTACCTGAGCGACGACTCTGTTCCAAAGTGTTATTGATGTCCAGTCTAGAATATGCAGGGGTTCCAGCTGGAACTCGCCTTCGGGTTCCACCTACACCAAGTTCCAATCAATCATATGAGTAGGGTCATGAACATACTTTTTCAACAAAGAAACATGAAATACATTATGAATTCTTAGATTAGCTGGGAGTGCAAGTTGGTATGCTATGGGTCCAATTCGAGCTAGTATCTCGAAGGGCCCACAAAATCTAGGTGCCATCTTGGCACATTTCCCTAACTTCAACAAATTTTTTCGGGCTTTGACCTTCAAATAAACATGGACTCCCACTTGAAATTCAAAGTGTCTTCTTTTCTAATCTGCATAGCTCTTTTGTCTGTCTTGTGCTTCCTTTAAGTTCTATTGTACCTTCCTTACCATGTTCTCCATTTCTTGGAGCATCTCTGGTACAACCATGATTCTTTTAGCCAGGTTATCCCAGCTAATTGGAGTCGTACACTTTCTATCGTACAGTACCTCGAAAGGGCTTAACTTAGCCGAAGTTTGGTACCCATTGTTATATGCAAATTCCTCCAAGTGTAGATAGTCCTCCCATTTGTTTGGTTTTGTTTTTACGTACATCCAAAGCATATCCTCTACGATTTGGTTTGTCCTTTCGATCTGTCCATCCATTTGTGGATGATAACTCGTACTGAAATTCAAATTAGTATTTAGCCCTGCAAACAATTCCTTCCAAAAAGCAGATGTGAATTTGACATCTCTATCTGAAATCACCATTTTAGGAATACCATGCAGTCTAAAAAATTCCTTCATAAATATTTCAACAATGTTTATATCTTTAAAAGTAGACTTTATAGGAATAAAGTGTGTAGAATTACTGAGTTTATCGATTACCACCATGATATAATCATTTTGTTTCTGAGTTTTAGGAAAATCTGTTATAAAGTCCAGCGATATGGTCTCCCATTTCCATTCTGGTACTGGTAATGGTTGCAATAGGCCGACTGCATGCTGGTCTTCAGCCTTAACCTGTTGACAATCTTGGCAACTAGCCAAGTATTATGTTGATTCGCCCTTCATATTAGGCTAGTAAAATAGTTTTCTAGGTCTTGTTATTGTTTTCTGGTATCCTGGATGGCTAGAATATGATTTCTTATGCACTTCGTCCAAGACTATTAACTTTAACTCTGTTGAATCTGGTATGTAAATCTATTTTTAAATCATAATAGTCCCTTCTTGTCGATACTTAGATCTGGTTTATCTAAGTTTGCGATATTGTTTTGTAATTCTACCATTATCTTAGTGTAATTTTCATCATTAATACCTGTCATCCTTATTCTTTGTTCTAGATCACTATCTGCCTTGCTGATATTTATCTCAAATAACCCATGGACTCTTCTGTTTAAAGTGTCTGCTACATTATTTTCCTTACCCTTGATATGGCTGACCTCGAAGTCAAATTCTCTCAAGAAGACTAGCCATCTTGCTTGTCTGGCATTAAGATCTAGTTTGCTAAACAGATATTTTACACTGCTATTATACGTTAATAGTAGAATTTTTCTACCCATTATGTAGTGTCGCCACATTTTTAAGGTGTGTATTAGCGTTGCTAATTCTAAGTCATGAGTGACATAAATTCGCTCATTTTCTTTTAATTTCTGGGACTCATAACAGATAACATGTCCTTCATGAGTTAGGACACCACCTAGTCCTTATTTAATAGCATCAACACATACGGTGAAGTCTTTATCTGGGTCTACTACCTTCAATATGGGTACAGTTGTCAATAATTCCTTCAGTTTGTTAAAACTGTCTTGACACTTCTGTGACCAGTTAAACTTGGTCCCTTTATTTTGTAGTGACGTAATAGGGTAGATTATCTTGGAAAACCCTTCTATAAATCTGCAGTAATATCCGGTGATTCGCATGAATGAACAGATATCCACTACATCCTTAGGTACCGGCCATTCCATAATGGATTTTATCTTCTCAAGGTCTACGGAAATGCCTTCTGCTGAAATTACATGTCCTAGATATTGTATTTCCTTTTGATAAAAGTCACACTTATCAAATTTGGCATACAGTTTGTGCTTCCTCAACATTTTCAAAACTATTCTTAAGTGTTCATTATGTTCTTCGTTTGTTTTAGAATAGACTAGAATATTGTCGACAAATACTACTACGAACTTGTCTAAGTACTAACTAAAAATATTGTCCATCAAGCACATAAATGTGGTTGGTGCGTTAATGAGTCTAAAAGGTATGACTACGAATTCGTAGTGTCCATATCTTGTTCAAAAATTTGTTTTGTTTATGTCCTCATCTTTTATCCTCACTTGATGATAACCGGATCGCAAATCCAACTTTGAAAAGATCTTGGCCCCACCTACTTGATTGAAGAGATCATTTATCCTTGGTAAGGGGTATTTCTTCTTAATGTTCTTTTTGTTCAGTTGTCTATAATCGTTACATATTCTTAGAGTATCATCTTTCTTTTTCACAAAGAGGACTGGTGCCCCCCATGGTGAAACACTCAGTCTGATATACTCTTTGTCCAACAATTCTTGTAATTGTATTTTTAGTTCCATCAATTTTGGTAAACTCATTCGGTAAGGTGCTTTTGAGATTGGAGCTGAACCAGGTAGTAGGTCTATGGAGAAGTCTATTTCCCTTCTAGGAGGTAATTTCAGTATCTCATCCACAAATATGTCTCTGAATTCACGTAGGACGACAAATTCTTCAAACTTTGGCTTATCTTATTTTTCTAATAGATTCGTTACTTGGATGGCATAAACTTGACATCCTTTTCTCATACATTTCTTGAATTACATCGCTAAAACTTGTCTAACATATACAAGTTTTGGTATACCTTGGGTTGTTTTAGTGGTGCCAAAATCGTCTTTATAGTTAAGTGTCTTTGCATAAAAATCTAGTACTGCTTTGTTCTTTTCCAACCAATCCATTTCAATAATCATATCATAAGACCCTAGTGGTAGGATGTTTAGAATTGTTCTTATGTTTTTACCATCTAAGATGAACTCGAAATCAGAAATAAAGTCAACTATTTTCATTTTGCCATGATTTTGCGTGTTTCATTTTCTTAAGTTTTTTTGACTCTACTACATCGGGAGTAATATAACTTAACGTACCTCCAGGGTCAATTAAAACAGAAATTCGAGTGTTATTGATTTTACCTTCGATCTCTACCACAGAGGACTATGGATGCATTTATCTGATGCAGGCTTTTGCCCACGTCACCCAACGTCGAGGCTTCCGGCAAATTATGAACAACGGTTCTGTTTGATGAAATTAAACGTGGACATTTCCTCCTTAGATGAGGTCCTCAACATTCCTAACACTTTAATGGATCATGGGGGATATCCCCAAACTTATTCATTCCCATATTTACCGGTTTACCACTACCTTGCATATTCAGATGATTGGAGTAAAAATCCTTTCTCATAAATCTTTTTGCTGCATTCCGATAAGGAGCTGGCTAGTATCCCTTCTTCTGTTGGTTCATTCGATCTTGTTTCTTATCCTTCCAGCTTTTGGGAAGATCTACCCACTATTTATATTGGTCGTACCACAATTGTGCTTTCCTGAATACTTCACTCAAGGATTTAGGGTTGTCAAACTCAATTCTGTCCCTGTAGGACTATGGTAAACAGCTTAAGAATTGCTAGATTTTTACCTTATCCTCCCAGATGTACGGTACGAACCTTAGTAGTTCTAGAAATTTATTTATAAGGTCCTCCATCGTCATCTGTCCAAGTCGTAACTCATAAAATTCTTTCGTTTTTATTTCATAATAGCTTTCAGAAAGGTATTGTTTTTTGAAATACTTCTTAAAGTCAGACCATTCCAACAGTTTCTCCTTTAGGCCTTTGGACGATTTCATGTCTTTCCACCAAATGTTGGCCTTCCCTTTCAGATTGTAGATGGCCATTCTGACCTTCATATTGCTAGAATAGTTGTAGATCTGGAAGTATTTTTTGATGTCCAACAATCATGCCTCAGCTTCTTCTCTTGTCCTAGATTCTCCATCAAAGGTTGCTTGTTTAATCTTTTTAAATTCTCCTTCAAGGTAGTGTACTTGTTTTCTTTTTCTATCTGTTTTAATTTTGTCTTCAACTGAAGGTGTTCTTTCAGACGAACTGTCTCATTTTTCTGTTTCNCAATCAATCATATGAGTAGGGTCATGAACATACTTTTTCAACAAAGAAACATGAAATACATTATGAATTCTTAGATTAGCTGGGAGTGCAAGTTGGTATGCTATGGGTCCAATTCGAGCTAGTATCTCGAAGGGCCCACAAAATCTAGGTGCCATCTTGGCACATTTCCCTAACTTCAACAAATTTTTTCGGGCTTTGACCTTCAAATAAACATGGACTCCCACTTGAAATTCAAAGTGTCTTCTTTTCTAATCTGCATAGCTCTTTTGTCTGTCTTGTGCTTCCTTTAAGTTCTATTGTACCTTCCTTACCATGTTCTCCATTTCTTGGAGCATCTCTGGTACAACCATGATTCTTTTAGCCAGGTTATCCCAGCTAATTGGAGTCGTACACTTTCTATCGTACAGTACCTCGAAAGGGCTTAACTTAGCCGAAGTTTGGTACCCATTGTTATATGCAAATTCCTCCAAGTGTAGATAGTCCTCCCATTTGTTTGGTTTTGTTTTTACGTACATCCAAAGCATATCCTCTACGATTTGGTTTGTCCTTTCGATCTGTCCATCCATTTGTGGATGATAACTCGTACTGAAATTCAAATTAGTATTTAGCCCTGCAAACAATTCCTTCCAAAAAGCAGATGTGAATTTGACATCTCTATCTGAAATCACCATTTTAGGAATACCATGCAGTCTAAAAAATTCCTTCATAAATATTTCAACAATGTTTATATCTTTAAAAGTAGACTTTATAGGAATAAAGTGTGTAGAATTACTGAGTTTATCGATTACCACCATGATATAATCATTTTGTTTCTGAGTTTTAGGAAAATCTGTTATAAAGTCCAGCGATATGGTCTCCCATTTCCATTCTGGTACTGGTAATGGTTGCAATAGGCCGACTGCATGCTGGTCTTCAGCCTTAACCTGTTGACAATCTTGGCAACTAGCCAAGTATTATGTTGATTCGCCCTTCATATTAGGCTAGTAAAATAGTTTTCTAGGTCTTGTTATTGTTTTCTGGTATCCTGGATGGCTAGAATATGATTTCTTATGCACTTCGTCCAAGACTATTAACTTTAACTCTGTTGAATCTGGTATGTAAATCTATTTTTAAATCATAATAGTCCCTTCTTGTCGATACTTAGATCTGGTTTATCTAAGTTTGCGATATTGTTTTGTAATTCTACCATTATCTTAGTGTAATTTTCATCATTAATACCTGTCATCCTTATTCTTTGTTCTAGATCACTATCTGCCTTGCTAATATTTATCTCAAATAACCCATGGACTCTTCTGTTTAAAGTGTCTGCTACATTATTTTTCTTACCCTTGATATGTATGACCTCGAAGTCGAATTCGCTCAAGAAGAATAGCCATCTTGTTTGTCTGGCATTAAGATCTCATTTGCTAAACAGATATTTTACACTGCTATTATCCGTTAATAGTAGAATTTTTCTACCCATTATGTAGTGTCGCCACATTTTTAAGGTGTGTATTACCGTTGCTAATTCTAAGTCATGAGTGACATAAATTTTCTCATTTTCTTTTAATTTTCGGGACTCATAACAGATAACGTGTCCTTCCTGAGTTAGGACACCACCTAGTCCTTCTTTAATAGCATCAACACATACGATGAAGTCTTTATCTGGGTCTGCTACCTTCAATATGGGTACAGTTGTCAATAATTCCTTCAGTTTGTTAAAACTGTCTTGACACTTCTGTGACCAGTTAAACTTGGTCCCTTTATTTTGTAGTGACGTGATAGGGTAGGTTATCTTGGAAAACCCTTCTATAAATCTGCAGTAATATCCGGTGATTCCCATGAATGAACAGATATCCACTACATCCTTAGGTACCGGCCATTCCATAATGGATTTTATCTTCTCAAGGTCTACAGAAATGCCTTCTGCTGAAATTACATGTCCTAGATATTGTATTTCCTTTTGATAAAAGTCACACTTATCAAATTTGGCATACAGTTTGTGCTTCCTCAACATTTTCAAAACTATTCTTAAGTGTTCATTATGTTCTTCGTTTGTTTTAGAATAGACTAGAATATTGTCGACAAATACTACTACGAACTTGTCTAAGTACTAACTAAAAATATTGTCCATCAAGCACATAAATGTGGTTGGTGCGTTAATGAGTCTAAAAGGTATGACTACGAATTCGTAGTGTCCATATCTTGTTCAAAAATTTGTTTTGTTTATGTCCTCATCTTTTATCCTCACTTGATGATAACCGGATCGCAAATCCAACTTTGAAAAGATCTTGGCCCCACCTACTTGATTGAAGAGATCATTTATCCTTGGTAAGGGGTATTTCTTCTTAATGTTCTTTTTGTTCAGTTGTCTATAATCGTTACATATTCTTAGAGTATCATCTTTCTTTTTCACAAAGAGGACTGGTGCCCCCCATGGTGAAACACTCAGTCTGATATACTCTTTGTCCAACAATTCTTGTAATTGTATTTTTAGTTCCATCAATTTTGGTAAACTCATTCGGTAAGGTGCTTTTGAGATTGGAGCTGAACCAGGTAGTAGGTCTATGGAGAAGTCTATTTCCCTTCTAGGAGGTAATTTCAGTATCTCATCCACAAATATGTCTCTGAATTCACGTAGGACGACAAATTCTTCAAACTTTGGCTTATCTTATTTTTCTAATAGATTCGTTACTTGGATGGCATAAACTTGACATCCTTTTCTCATACATTTCTTGAATTACATCGCTAAAACTTGTCTAACATATACAAGTTTTGGTATACCTTGGGTTGTTTTAGTGGTGCCAAAATCGTCTTTATAGTTAAGTGTCTTTGCATAAAAATCTAGTACTGCTTTGTTCTTTTCCAACCAATCCATTTCAATAATCATATCATAAGACCCTAGTGGTAGGATGTTTAGAATTGTTCTTATGTTTTTACCATCTAAGATGAACTCGAAATCAGAAATAAAGTCAACTATTTTCATTTTGCCATGATTTTGCGTGTTTCATTTTCTTAAGTTTTTTTGACTCTACTACATCGGGAGTAATATAACTTAACGTACCTCCAGGGTCAATTAAAACAGAAATTCGAGTGTTATTGATTTTACCTTCGATCTCTACCACAGAGGACTATGGATGCATTTATCTGATGCAGGCTTTTGCCCACGTCACCCAACGTCGAGGCTTCCGGCAAATTATGAACAACGGTTCTGTTTGATGAAATTAAACGTGGACATTTCCTCCTTAGATGAGGTCCTCAACATTCCTAACACTTTAATGGATCATGGGGGATATCCCCAAACTTATTCATTCCCATATTTACCGGTTTACCACTACCTTGCATATTCAGATGATTGGAGTAAAAATCCTTTCTCATAAATCTTTTTGCTGCATTCCGATAAGGAGCTGGCTAGTATCCCTTCTTCTGTTGGTTCATTCGATCTTGTTTCTTATCCTTCCAGCTTTTGGGAAGATCTACCCACTATTTATATTGGTCGTACCACAATTGTGCTTTCCTGAATACTTCACTCAAGGATTTAGGGTTGTCAAACTCAATTCTGTCCCTGTAGGACTATGGTAAACAGCTTAAGAATTGCTAGATTTTTACCTTATCCTCCCAGATGTACGGTACGAACCTTAGTAGTTCTAGAAATTTATTTATAAGGTCCTCCATCGTCATCTGTCCAAGTCGTAACTCATAAAATTCTTTCGTTTTTATTTCATAATAGCTTTCAGAAAGGTATTGTTTTTTGAAATACTTCTTAAAGTCAGACCATTCCAACAGTTTCTCCTTTAGGCCTTTGGACGATTTCATGTCTTTCCACCAAATGTTGGCCTTCCCTTTCAGATTGTAGATGGCCATTCTGACCTTCATATTGCTAGAATAGTTGTAGATCTGGAAGTATTTTTTGATGTCCAACAATCATGCCTCAGCTTCTTCTCTTGTCCTAGATTCTCCATCAAAGGTTGCTTGTTTAATCTTTTTAAATTCTCCTTCAAGGTAGTGTACTTGTTTTCTTTTTCTATCTGTTTTAATTTTGTCTTCAACTGAAGGTGTTCTTTCAGACGAACTGTCTCATTTTTCTGTTTCAAGACCAGAGTTCTTGGAGGCCCTTTTGCTGACCTCTTCGTCATGGTTATCATCCTTTGGGATTTTCTTGGTCACTATACTGCACAACAAGACTTCATTTATCTCTTCTTGTTCCTGTTGTGCTTTCTTCAATTTCTCATTGTCTGCTTTGAAAACCTGCAACTCAACAATAAGATTCATCATTGTTTCCAGTACTTCCATAGGAGAGATTCCATCACTATTCTATCTTGGATCTCCATGAGGTCCCTGTTCTGGATTTCCTTCCATTATGATTTCTACATCATCATGAGCTGCCATATTTCACACAAAACATAAATGTTTTTTGTTTGTAACAAAAAATTTTATTAGTTTTTCATAAATCGTAATATATGTTAAACAACTAATGTGGCCCTATTCAGGTCTAGTGTTGTAACCTTTCTCTCTGATACCATATGTAATATACCTAAATTTTGACAAAAAAAAAAAAAATCTTCTCCAGAACATTAATCCTAATTAACTTGATAGATTCGTTCTTAGGATAAGATGACAGTTTTTTTTCTCTACTATTAAACTCTAATAAGTTTCTTATATTATGGTTATCCATGTTGACATTTTTATCCATCCCAACGCATAGGGATCCAGGT
>JZKD02S0658470.1:0-15515 GCA_000966675.3 Picea glauca
CCCACACTGGGTGAACCACGTAAATATGTGTCTCTCTTGTATTGTGTGTCTTCTGTGTTTTTGTTTCTGCATTTGTTTTATTTTATTGCTCCGCGGTCCTGTTTTTCTAACAAATACCAGGAGCAGACAGGTTGGAAGTAAGGGCTTGACTCAGAGTAAAGACTAAAAGGTTGAGGGACTTTCGCGTTGAATTTATGAAGTGAAGGGATGAGCGTAGAAATTTAGAAGTAAACTCAACAACAAAATGCATCAAGAAAATCTGTTAATCCTCAAGAATTCTAACGAAGGTAATTAACGCTTCCAATTTAAATTTTTCCCAAAGTTCAACAGTTTGATCCCGCATTACTTTTACTGAAAAATACAAGAAAATATAAGCATCGTTTAAACCCCGAGGTGGTGTTTAAATATATATATATAGTAGAGCGTAAGTAATAAATGGATTCTGCCTTAAAAATTTAAAGATAGGGAGCAATTTGATTTTCCTTAAAGCATTGCAAAATTCTTAATCGTTCACAAATTACAATGAATTAAAACAACGCACAACTTTAGGATCATGACTGTCGGGGAATTTATAACTGTACATTCTTAATTGGAATACTATTGTCAGGAATCATTCTCTGCATGAGGTTTTTCATTGTGTGTAACACATATATCTTGAATCGTAAAGGACTAATAAACAAAAATTTATGGGTACAAATTAATTCGACCTTCTAAATACTATCAATTATACGAGATGAGTTTTTATTTAACTATGAAAAATTGAATCTTAAATACCATAAACCAGAAGGCACTGCCACTTGATGTCGATCTTTAACTGAAACTTTCTCACGCCCCTTCTCCCTCTTTGCTAACCATATAGACTTCATCGGTACCTCCTAGCCAACACTAGGGGTAATCTTCTTCCCCCTTATCCCCTCAAGCCGCAAAGGGGCCACACACACACACAACCACAAATCCTCTAACTCCCAGCTTTCCTCGCAAGGTAGATCCACCACTGTCTCTCAAGATGGCTATCCCAACTCTCACAAGTAAAACCATTCAAAATTTTTGCAACATAACTTTTCCCATAACTAGTCTGATCCATTTCTCATCCTTGCCATTTGTTTTATAGAATTTCCTTAATGAAACATTCCCCCTTGTACAATTAATTCACTTTTTAGTTAAATAATTTAGAATTATTCCCCCCGTACACTTGTCACCCTCTCCATAAGTTGCATAAGAAAATTCCATAATTTATTTTAATTAAAAGTCAATTTCCCTCACCCCTCCTAAAAGTGCTCCTTAAATCACTCCTAGTTGTCTTTTTATTCCCCTTATTCCCATTTAATGATTGGCGCCTTACTAAATTTGGGTTGAGTTAAAATAGGAATCTTCTTTAAGTTAGAGTAGTGTTAACTAGACTCTAGATACCTTTTTATGTGTGCACATTCTTTTACGCTTTATTCCTTTATTATCTTAAATTCCAATTTGGTATTTCTACATGTGTGTATTATATTAACTCTTTAGACTTATTTCATCTTCCTTAATTTATTAAATTCATTTACCTCTTTCCTATTTTATTTAATTTATAAATTAGTTTTAGTATTCTCACCGAACTTTAGACTTAAGCTTAATTTTTGAATAGGCTCAGACTTTCATTTGGGGATTTACAATTAATAGTTTAATTCTTTAACTAATTAATTAAATCCAACAATGCTTAAATATTTTTACAGGGTTTAATTATTCGCTCAAAGTTTCTTAGGCCACCTAGATTCATTGAATCAAGTTTTACTTCTGTGACATGCCCTTCAAGATGGAGTTCGTGCTCCAACGGTGCCACTCACCTTTTATTCAAATTTTTAATTACGTAATGTGCCTTTTAAGTCATACTCTGTGCTCCAAGGGTGCCACTTGCCTTTGATTGGTTTTGATTGTTGTCAAACCATTGGAGTCAACACTCCATTCGGATGACCTTGTGAGAGACTAAGGGCTTCTAAGGAATAAGGACCCTACCTTATTACACACCCCTTAGAAATATTCGCGAGACACTGTCTTAGTCTTCCCTCACAACATCGTGGATCTCTCAAAATAGGTAATTGTTAACCTACAATTTGAGTCACGATGAGAGTGCTAGTAGGATGTGTCAGGGACTCTTCCACACCTCTCCCTCAATATCTAGTCTATGTGCATGACCCATTATTCCTTATGTGAGTCAGATTAGAAATAATTCATCAATTTGCATTCATTAACAAAAAACTATCAATGATCCATATACAACATCATAATCTAATTGATCATATTTCACATATGCATAAATGAAATACTCAAACCAATACAATCCACTCCCTGACTCAATCCAGAGTCCAAGGAGGTCCATTGGTGCCATCGACATCCAAACTCTATCAATGTCCTGCACACTTAGGTAAAAATCATCAATATCATTTGTCAATATGCATATAACAAATAACATTTAATCATAATCCATCAACATCATCATAATAATACATAAGAGAAATAATAACCATGTACTACAATTGGATCACTTGCACGCAAGTGTCCTCAAAGAATAAGTCAATAACATGTGCTCGCAAGAGAGGGATGTTACATACACCCTCTCTTGGTTTAAACTTCAACCTGAAGTTGTAGAGTGTATAAAAATGCAGTAAATAAAGTATGTGACAAGATCGATATGTATACTCTATCGAATATGTAAAGAATTGCTGACACATATCATATGCATCCTTCTAGTAGCCGACTGGGGACTATAATTTTCCCATTGGACCTTAATATGATCAAATGTTTGACGCCATAACTTTCGAATGCGATGGTCCAGAATGCGGATTGGCTCTGCGTGTGTGCACCCTCGTCCGACACCACAAGGAACTTATGCCAATATCATGTGTAGGATTACTAACATAATGTCGCAAATTAGATACGAGAAAAAAATCATGCATATGCCTCAAAGAATGAGGCAAGGCTAGTCAATATGCCATGGGTCCTTTCCTTTCCACAACTTCGAAAGGCCCCGCAAACCTAGGAGATATTTTAGCACCCTTTCCAAAATTAATCAAAGTCTTGTGCAGTTTCACTTGAAAGAAAACTCAGTCGCCAACTTCATAGTGTCGGTCAAAATGAGGCGCATAAACATAAATATTCTACCGATCTTGCGCTTCTTTAATCCTTTGTATTATCATTTTAATTTTTTCTTCCATTTCTTGGATCATTTATGGTCCCACCAGGCCTCTATCCTCAAGTCGATCCCACCTCAATGGCATCCGACATGGTCGCCCATAGAGAAACTCAAATGGTGCCATATTAATGGTACCTTGATAGTTGTTGTTGTACACCAACTCTACCAGTTGCAATAACTCTTCCCAACACTTTTGTTAGTCCATCACATACATATGCAACATATCTTCCAAAATTTGGTTCGTTTGTTCTGTCCGCCCGTCTGTCTCATGGTGATGTGTTGTACTAAAGTTCAGTTGTATCCCAAGGCCTCTTGGGAATTGGTCCAAAAATGTCCTGTAAACATCGATCCTCTATCAAATATGATCATTCTAGGCATGCCATGTAATCTCATAATATTGCTGACAAAAACTTAGTTATGTCTGGTGCCTAATACATCGCATGCACAAGAATGAAATGTGCACTCTTTGTTAGAGTGTCAACTACCATGAAAATAGAGTTGTGCCTCCTTACTGTCATCGAAAAAAAAACAATAAAGTCCATCAAAATGACCTCCCATTTCGATTCCAGAATAGTGTGTGGCTGTAGTAATCTTGTTGGATGTCTATGTTCATCCTTCACTTGGTAACATTCTAGACATCGTGCCACATAACTAACTATTTATTCCTTCATTCCTCTCTACAAGAATAAAGGTTTAAGGTCTTCCCTCATCTTTGTGACTCCTGGATGAGGAATGTATACTACTCTATGACCTTAGCTTAAGATGAAACTTCTCAATTCGTCATTAGGCGATACGTAAATCCGGTTATTATACCTCAAAAATCCTTCCCTGTCCAATGTATAACCTTCAAACCTTGGTACCATCATGGTGTGTGGTCCGATATTTTCCTTAACCTCCTTATACAAATCATCGTCTAACTATGCAGTTAGAATCCTTTCTCGAAGATTTTTCTGAAGAGGTATCATCGAGAATATGCGTGGTCTCTGACTCAATGCATCTACCACTCTGTTCACTATTTGTTTAATCTACTTAATCTCAAATCATATTTGCTAAGTAATTTTGACCAACACCTTTGTCACGCGTTCAATTCACGTTGCATAGAAATGTACCACAATCCAAATTGATTTGTTTTTAGTTCGAATTTCTATCCAATCAGATGTTTTCTCCACAGTCTCAAGGAATAAATAATGGCCAATAACTCCAAATCATGCATTACGTAGTTCTCCTCATGCTTTCTTAATTTCCTTGAGATGTAAGCGATCACTTGACCGTCTTGCATCAATACTTTGCCTAAACCTTCCTTGGATGCATCCATGCATACCAAGAATTCATTTTCCATGTCGGGGACTTTTAGTATTGACGTTGTCAACAACAACCCCTTGATCCTTTGAAATGCTTCTGCGCACTTCTCGGTCCATACAAAATTCTTGTTTTTCTTCTGCAATTTCATGATCGGATTTGCTATCTTCAAAAAACCTTTGAAAATCGTTGGTAATATCCTACTAAACCCATAAATCTATGTACTTAAGGTACGTTTGTCGACATAGGCCATTCCATAATGGCCTCTACCTTCATTGGATCCACAATGATACCTTCACGGGAGATAACATGCCCTAAGTAATGAATCCTCGATTGGTAAAAAGATCATTTTGACGGTTTCCCATATAATTTTATTTCTCATAAACATTATAGTACCAAGCACAAGTATTTGTCATGTTCTTCCTTCATCCAATAATATATCAGTATGTCATCAATTAATACTTGAAAAAACTTGTCCAATTATTCATGGAACACCCCATTCATCAAGCTCATGAATACTCCCGGGGTGTTTGTCAATCCAACAATAAAATGATAAATTCATAGTGTCCGAACCTTGTCTTGAAGGCAATATTAGGAATATATTCCTCTTTAATTCGTAACTAATGATAACCTGATCTCAAGTTGATCTTTGAAAACACCATCACACCTTTCATTTTATCAAACAAATCATTTATTCTTGGCAATGGATATTGGTTCTTGATCGTTGGCTTGTTCAATTGATGATAGTCAATACATAGTCTCCACGACCCATCCTTATTTCTTATGAAAATCATGGGCACACCCCAAGGTGACACACTTGGACGTATAAGTCCTAGTTCCAACAACTCCTTCAGTTGTATTTTAAACTCATGTAACTCAGGTGTTGACATTCAATAAGGCATTCTTGTTGTAGGTTCAGTTCCAGGTTTCAAGTTGATTGTAAACTCCAACTCGCTTTCAGGCGTCAAGCCTGGTAACTCTTCTAGAATTACGTCAAAAAATATCATACTACCGAAAGGTTTTCTAATCCTTCGGCCTTGCCCTTGTCATTTAGCACTAAGATTGCATATAATGTACATCATTTGCACAAGATCTTCTATAGCTGTGGGGAAGAAATGAACCTCAAGGACACTCCCTGCTTTCTTCCCACAATCACTCTTCTTTGTCCCACATCATTGGTGAAATTAACCGTTTCGTCTTACAGTTGAGTATCACATCATGCGATCCCAACCAGTCCATATCGATCACTATGTCATAAGATCCTAAGATCGTGTCATATAGGTTGGCCTTCATGACAAAATCTCCAAAGTTAATGCGACATTCTGCAACCTTTCCTCCAACCTTTTGTTTTTCACCCAAAGCCATATCTACGTATCTAAACTCGTCTTTCTCGACTGCCTTTACCTTAATTATTTTCAGCGCTGCACTAGAAATAAATCTCTCTGCAACACCAGGTTCTATCACAATACTAAAAGTTTGGTTGACAATGGTACCCGACATCTCAAGCATAGTGGACTGGTGCTTGGCCTGATGATTATTCACCATGACATTAATCCTCTGGGCCTTGCCTAAATCTCCATCTATAATATGTCCTACTGACCCGGTCTCTCTTGCCTTATCAACCAGACAATATCATTGGTAGTGTAGATATCCACACATCGAACACCTACGCTTTGGTCTAGTACTCTTGGTCCCCGAAGTAGAAGTTGCGAGCTTACCAGCTTGAGATCTTGGTCTATTCTACTGAACGAGCCTAAATAGATGCTGTTGTAGATGACGTTGTTGATGATGTGGAGGTCCTCTATAGGGAGTCCTCTGTTGAGGAGTTGGTCATCATGGTGTCGCAAATGTGGATCCTATTGACGTATCTCAATACCCTGATGTATGTTTGGCTGGTGTCTGATGTTGTTGCACACTTGATTTCATCTGTCCAGTCAGTCTTGCAGGATTCCTTCCCTGAACCTCGCTGGTTAGCTCTTCCTCCACTATGAGGGCCTTTTGGTCTACATCGTGTAACGTCTGAGGCATTATGATCCTCACCTTTGCATGAACGTTAGATTTAAGTCCGAATACAACTTGTTTACCTTTAGCTTCTATGTGTTCAGGTGTGGATCATACCTAAGCAGCTCCATGAATCGGGCCTCATACTCGGGCACTGTAAGACCACCCTGTCATAAGGTGTTGAACTGATTGAGTCGACGCTCAATGAATTCCTCTTACAAATACCTCTCCCATAACCGCTCCTTGAACAATTCCCATGAAATCTCTTCGATGACCATGTTTAGTTAAGGTAGTGCCCCCCTTGAGTTGATAGTCCACCCTGCGGACCTTTATGTTGGAGGTGTTGTCGTGAAGTGAGAAACACATCGCCATGTTCTCCAACCATGCCTCGATAGTTGAGCCATCTGTGACACCCATGAACTCATAAATTTAACCTTATCTAGTTCTTTGTGAATGCTATCACTGCCAACTAGAGCTTGTTGTTAACCCTCATTGGATACAGATGCCCTGGCCTCATCTCTATCTAGTCGGTTAATCAAGGCCTCTGACATCCTCTGAAAGGACCTTATCAACCAACCACATCTCCTACTGCAACCTGCTCCTTCCCAATGACTTGTTCTTCTCCTTAGGGTTTATACTCCTCTAGCATGGGTGCTACTGGAGGCATCACACCTTCTCCCCTAGCACCACATTGTCTACCTCCCCGATGTCCTCTAACCACGATTACCATAGGGACAATTCAAATTTCAAATTAGTGATAAATTATTAATCAAATGTTTAATACAATGGAAGGCGTAATGATCCCAAGTCACAGGGTTTAACCTCACTTTGATACCATATGTAATGTCCCTCCGTTATGATAAAAAATAATGATGTACAAGGTAAATATGTTTTTTTTTTTTTTACGTTAAAAATTTGAGTTGTCAAAACATAAATTAATAGCATTACAAGCGATACGTCAACCTAATAGATAATGATGCAATGTCATTGCATTAAGATAAATAACAACGACACATGTTCAATGCATAAACATAAATCATCTGAAGAAATATATAAATAATGGTCAACTATACTCTTAATACTGAAATAACTACCTGCCCAACCTATCCTGCATGGTTAGGACCTACAGGAAACATAAGAAACGCTCAATCCCATGATTCATTCGATTGATTTTGACCACTTAAGGTCTCAGGGCTGGTGATTGTTATGAGGAATAAGGAGGTATCTAAATCCCACTATTGCAATCAAGCCGAAATCCAATTGGATCAACAATCAATCTCACTTATCAAGTAATCATGGCGCAAGAGTAATATAATTCCTATATCAATCAACATCAATACTATTTTAATGGTGTAAGAGAATATAATTATTAAAACGATCATGCATCAATTATATTTAAGGGTGCAACAGTAAACTATTTACATAACCAATCATACATCACATTAATTTCAAGGCGTAAGACTAATCATAAATTTTACTTCGTGGCGCAAGGAAATCTAATCATATAACCAATCATACACCGCATTAATTTCAAGGTGTAAGAAACATTAATATATTTTAATTCATGGTGCAAAGGAAAATTCTACTACAAACATAAATCCAATAATTGACGCAACTACCACCTACGATACATTCCTGCAATAGTCACACTACAATGACACATATCAATTAAATTGACGCAATTTTGCCTATGAAACCTTCTAGCATTAGTCCAACTACATTTTACTATGTACATAAAAACAAGTTCTACACCACTCACAAAACAAGTTATGATCAATTAGGAATCAAATAACTTAGCTAAGATAATACCATTGCTAGATAAACAACCTAACAACCCTTAATAATATAACTTGCAAGAAAGTAAACTAGATTAAGTTCTTCAAGAGTTACAAAAAGTGTTAATCAAGGTTCAATGACCGAGGTTAAGGCTAACAATCCTTCTTGAACCAATCAATTCCCTTGATGGTTCAAGGTGGCCTAAGGATTTAATCGTAGTTTCTAGACCCAACGTACTCCATTGCGATTCCTATCCTTATTATGGTTATACTTACTGTGCTTAAATTAAATTTAGAGTAAAGTGAACGAATTCCCAATCTTCAAATCCTTAAACATTCTTATTCATAAGAGTGGATTCTCATGACTATGAAAATAAATTTTAGACCCAACCCAACTCCTTACTTTAATTATTCTATCTCGGGTCAAATCTTAATTGAGATTATCCCATAATGAAGTTCTTAATATAAAAATTCATTCCAAGAGGTCTTGATGTAACCTAGTACTTTTCTAGAAGGACTCTTCTTAACACCCCTTTTTATGGATGTTTAAAGTTGAACTTTGCAAATTTATTTCATTAATTACCCTAGCATGCCACATGGAACGCTACACAACATGGGCAAAGGGTTATGATAAGAACTGTGAGAAGTAGGATCTAGCAACCTTTAGCTATTTAACACCTAGTGGGCAGTTTTTCTAGGCCACTAGAGAGTAAAAGTGAAAGCGCTAGCAACATAATACTTAGGAAGCCGAGGTCACTTCCAGGTGCGATTTCGCAGATCCCTAAATGACAGAGAAGTACCTCGAAGAGAGGGAGATCAAAATCACTACTACTAGAGTCCCAGGGAATGGTGACCATAAAATACATAAACAGTCTAAGAAATGCATCTGACGTGGGAACAATACCAGATTCGTGGTAAATGGTCGACGCTATACGAAAGGATGAAAATATGAAGATCTGATGAGAACATAGACTCAAAATTTAGTAAAGGAGTTGATAGGAATCCACAGTGACGTCGGGGTTCATAATCTACTAGAACAGGTAATTAGATTTGGTCTGCAATCTAGCTCTGCGTTACTTCCTGGATTTGAAACAAATGCGAAAAATAAAGGTAATTGAATACAAACAAGGGAAATTTAGATTAATTCTCAATGGTCGGATAAATCGATATCCAAGTGTCCAACCCAACCTAGTAGATCGTCGCAAGGGTATCGTGCAAGTAAGGAAGTGTTTTCTACGCACGTAGTCACCTCACTTCGTAATTCCTTGGAGGTGTCCTTCAATGGTAAGGAGAGGACCCACATCTATGCTTTTTCCCTCTTCTTTGTTGCCACACTTCGACTAAAAAAGAGGAGCAAATCAATCACTCGGTCGAAACTCTAATTCCGAAAGGATCGACTAGCAAAGGGCCTGGTCAATATCTACTCAGTTAAGCGTGGAAGAATATGATAAGTCGTCGAAGAGGCGATCAATACCATACATTTTTCTTCCTTTGAAAAAGATAAAAAAACGAAAATACCACAAGCTGACAGGTTGGAAGTACAAAACAATTTCAACGATCCATGTACAACATCATAATATAATCGATCATATGTCACATATTTATAAATGAAATACTCAAACCAATAAAACCCACTCCCTGACTCAATCCAAAGTCCACGGAGGTCCATTGATGCCATCGACATCCACACTTTGTCAATGTCCTGCACACTCAGGGAAAACGCATCAATAGCATATGTCAATACACATATAACAAATAACATTTAATAATAATCCATCAACATCATCATAAGAATCCATCAGCGAAATAATAACCATGTACTATAACTGGATCACTTGCACGCAAGTGTCCTCAAAGAATAAGTCAATAACTTGTGCTCGAAAGAGAGGGATGTTGCATACACCCCCTCTTGTTTTAAAATTCACCCCGATGCTGTATAGTGTATAAAAATGCAGTAAATAAATTATGTGACAAGATTAATATGTCTAATCTATCGAATAAGTAAAGAACTCTTGACGCATATCATATGCGTCCTCCTAGTAGTCGAGTGTGGACTATAATTGTCCCATTTGACCTTGACCTGATTGACTGTTCAATGTCGTAGTTGTCGAATGCGATGGTCCATAATGTGGATTGGCTCCACTGTGAGTGCACCCTCTTCCGACACTGCAAAGAACTCATGTGAATCTCATGTGTAGGATTACTAACATAATGTCGCAAAACAAATACAAGAAAAACATCCTGCATATGCCTCAAAGAATGAGGCAAGGCTAGTTGATAGGCCATGGGTCCTTTCCTTTCCACAACTTTTAAATTCCCCACAAACCTAGGAGATATTTTATCACCCTTTCCTAACGTAATCGAACTCTTGTGCGGTTTCACCTGTAAGAAAACTCAGTCGCCAACTTCATAGTTGCGGTCAATGCGAGGCACATCAACATAACTATTCTACCAATCTTGTGATTCTTTAATCCTTTGTCTTATAATTTTTATTTGTTCTTCCATTTCTTGGATCATTTCTGGTCCCATCAGGACCTTATCCTCAAGTCGATCCCAACTCAATGGAGTCCGACACAGTCACCTGTAGAGAAACTCAAACGGTGCCATCTTAACGGTACCTTGATAGTTTTTGTTGTATGTCAAATCTACCAGTGGCAAGAACTCTTCCTGCCACTTATGTTGGTCCATCACGTACATACGCAATATATCTTCCAAAATTTGGTTTGTTTGTTCTATCTTCCCGTCTGTCTCAGGGTGATGTGTTGTACTAAAGTTTTGTTGTATCCCCAAGGCCTCTTGGGAACTGGTCCAAAAATGTCTTATAAACATTGATTCTCTATCAGATATGATCCTTTTAGGCATGCCATGTAATCTCACAATATTATTGACAAAAATCTAGTTATGTCTGGCGCCTAATATGTCGTATGCACATGAATGAAATGTGCACTCTTCCTGAGAGTGTTAACTACCATGAAAATCGAGTCATGCCTCCTTGCTGTCAACGACAACCCAACAATAAAGTCCATCGAAATGACCTCCCATTTTGATTCTGAAATAGCTTGTGGATGTAGTAATATTGTTGGATGTCTATGTTCATCCTTCACTTGCTGAGATTCTAGAAATTGCCCAACATAACTAACTATGTCTACCTTCATTCCTCTCTAGAAGAATAAAGGCTTAATGTTTGGCCTCATCTTTGTGACTCCTGGATGAGCCATGTATACTGCTCTATTAGCTTCCCTTAAGATCAAACTTTGAAATTCATCCTTATTAGATATGTAAATTCGGTTATTATACCTCAACAATCCGTCCTTGTCCAATGTATAACCTTCAAACCTTGGTACCATCATGGTGTCTGGTCTGATATTTTCAGTAACCTCCTTATACCAGTGATCGTATAATTGTACATTTAGAATCCTTTCTTGATGATTCGTCTGAAGAGGTATCACCGAGAATATGTGTGGTCTCTGACTCAATGCATCTTCCACTCTGTTCAGTTTCTTTAATGTACTTAATCTCAAATCACATTTTCTAATTAATTTTGACCAATGCCTTTGTCGCGCGTTCAAGTCATGTTGCATAAAAATGTGCTGCAATCCATAGTGGTCCATTTTTAGTTCGAATTTTCGTCCAATTATATAGTGTCTCCATAGTCTCATGGCATACACAATGGCCAATAACTACAAATCATGAGTTTCATAGTTCTCCTCATGCTTTCTTAATTTCCTTGAGATGTATGCGATCACTCGACCGTCTTTCATCAATACTCCGCCTAAACCTTCCTTGGATGCATATGTGCATACCAATAATTCCTTGTCCATAATGAGGAATTTTAGTATCAGCGTTGTCGTCAACAGCCCCTTGAGCCTTTGAAATTATTCTGCGCACTTCTCGGTCCATACGAACTTCTTTTTTTTCTTCTGCAATTCCATGATCGTATTTTCTATCTTCGAAAAACCTTCGACGAACCGTCGATAATATCCTTCTAAACCCATAAAGTTGTGTACTTATGGTATGTTTTTCAGCGCAGGCCATTCCATAATAGCCTGTACCTTTGCTGGATCCACAACAATTCCTTCGCCAGAGATAACATGCCCTAAGTAATGAATTTTCGATGGTAAAAACAACATTTCAATAGTTTCCCGTATAATTTTTTTTCTCGTAAACACTGGTACCAAGCACAAATTTTCGTCATGTTGTTCTGTCATCCGAGAATATATCAGTATGTCATCAATGAATACTTGAACAAACTTGTCCAATTATTCGCGGGAGACCCCATCCATCAAGCTCATGAATACCCCTGGGGAGTTTGTCAGTCCAATAGTAAAATGATAAATTTGTAGTGTCTGAACCTTGTCTTGAAGGCGGTCTTAGGAATATCTTCCTCTTTAATTCATAACTGGTGATAACCTGATCTCAAGTCGATCTTTGAAAATGTCGTCATGCCTTTCATTTTATCAAACAAATTGTCTATTCTTGGCAACATATATTGTTTCTTGATCGTTTCATTGTTCAATTGACGGTAGTCAATACAGAGTCTCCATGACCCATCCTTATTTCTTATGAAAATCAAAGGCTCACACCAAGGTTACACACTTGGACGTATAAGTCCCAGTTCCAAAAAATCCTTCAATTGCATTTTCAAATCATGTAACTAAGGTGTTGACATCTGATAAGGCGTTCTTTCTATTAGTTCAGTTTTAAGTTTCAAGTCGATTGTAAACTCCAACTATCTTTCAGGCGCCAAGCCTGGTAACTCTTCTGGAATTACGTCAGCAACTCTCGTACTACCGAAAGGTTTTCTAATCCTCTTGCCTCACCCTTGTCTTTTAGCGTTAATATTGCATATAATGTACATCCTTTGCGCAAGATCTTTTGTAGTTGTGGGGAAGAAATGAACCTCAAGGACACTCCCTGGTTTCTTCCCACAATCACACTTCTCTGTCCCACATCATTGGTCAACTTAATTGTTTCATATTATAGTTGAGTATCACATCATGCGATCCCAACCAATCCATATCGATCACTATGTTATAAGATCCTGACATTGTTTCATATAGTTTGGTCTTTGTCACAAAATCTCCCAAGTTAATGCGACAATACGCAACCTCTCCTCCAACCTTTTGTTTGGCCCCCGAAGCCATATCTACGTGTATAAAATTGACTTGCTCGACTGCCTTTTATCTTAATTCTTTTTAGAACCACACTAGAAATAAAGCTCTCTATAGCACCAGGATCTATCACAATACTAAAATTTTGGTTCGCAATGGTGCCTGATGTCTTTAGCATAGTGGATTGGTGCTTCGCCTAGCAGTTATTCACCGTGGCATGAATCCTATGGCCTTTGCGCAAATATCCAACTATAGTGTGTCCTATTGGCCCGACCGCTCTGGCCTTCTCAACCAGACAATCTCGCTGGTAGTGTGGCTCTCCACACGTCCAACACCCAGTGTTTGGTCCAGTACTCCTAGTCCCCAAAGTAGAAGCTGCGGGATTACTAACTTGAGATCCTGGTCTGTTCTGCTGAACATGATTAAACAGTTTCTACTACAGACGAAGTTGTTGATGATGCATAGGTCCTCTATAGGGAGTCCTCTACTGAGGAGCCAATCATCGTGGTGTCACAACCATGGATCCTCTCAACATATATTGATACCCTGATGTATGTATGGATGGTGTATGATGCTGCTATGCAGCTGATGTCGTCTGTCCATTTGGTCTTGCATGATTCCTGCCTTGACCCCCGCTGGTCAGCCCTTCCTCCACTATGAGGGCCTTTTTGTCTGCATTGTGTAACGTCTGAGGCATTAGGATCCTCACCTTTACACAAATGTTGAATTTAAGTTTGAACACAGCTTGTTGACCTTTAGCTTCTCTGTGTTCAGGTGTGGAGCATACTTAAGCAGATCCATGAATCAGGCCTCATACTCGATCACCGTAAGACTACCATGTCGTAAGGCATTGAACTGATTGAGCCGACGCTCAATGAATTCCTCTGACAAATACCTCTCCCAGAACCTCTCCTCTAATAGTTCCCATGACATTCTTCGACGACCATGTTTAGTTGAGGCAGGAACGTTTTCCACCAAATAATAGTGCTCCCCTTCAGCTGAAAATCCTCCTTGTGGACCTTCATGTTGGAGGTGTCGTCGCGAAGTGTGAAGCACAATGCCACATTCTCCAACCATTCATCGGCGACTTAGCCATCCATGAAAAACATGAACTCATAAAATTAACCTTCTCGATTTCTCTGTGAATTCTACCACTGCCACCTGGGGCGCGCTATGAACACTCATTGGGTACAGGTGCCCTAGCCTCATCTCTATCTAGTTGGTTAATCAAGGCCTCTGACATCCTCTAAAAGGACCTTATCAACCAATCACATATCCTACTGCAACCTGATCCTACCCAATGACTTGTTCTTCTCCTTGGGGGTTAGACCCCTCAGGCATGGGTACTACTGGAGGTGTCGCACCTTCTCCCCTAGCACCATGTTGTCTACCTCCCCGACGTCCTCTAACCACGATTACTATAGGAACAATTCAAATTTCAAATTAACGATAAATTATTAATCAAATGTTTACTAAAGTGGAAGGAGTAATGATCCCAAGTCGCAGGGTTGAACCTCGCTCTGATACTATATGTAATGTCCCTCTGTTGCGATAAAAAATAACAATGTACAAGGTAAATATGTTTTTTATTTTGTGTTAGAAATTTGAATCGTCACAACATAAATTAATAGCATTACAAGCGATACGTTAACCTAATAAATAGTGATGCAAGGCCATTGCATTAACATAAATAACAACGACACATGTTCAACACATAAACATAAATCATCTGAAGAAAAATAAAAATAATGGTCAACCAGACACTCAATACCGAAATAACTACTTGCCCAACCTATCTTGTATGGTTAGGACCTACAAGACACATAAGCAATGCTCAAGCCCATGATTCATCCGATTAATTTTGACAACTTAAGGTATCGGGGATGGTGATTGTTCTGAGGAACAAGGAGGTATCTAAATCCCACTAATGCAATCAAGTCAAAATACAATTAGATCAACAATCAATATCACTTATCAAGTAATCATTGCGCAAGAGTAAAAAAATTCCTAATCAATCAACATCAATATTATTTTAATGACGCAAGATAATCTAATTATTAAAATGATCATGCATCAATTTTATTTAAGGGCGCAAGAGTAAACTATTTACATAACCAATCATACATGACATTAATTTCAAGGCGTAAGAGTAATCATAAA
>JZKD02S0658481.1:0-15515 GCA_000966675.3 Picea glauca
AATTAGAAGTGGGTTAACCCTAAAATAAGGAAAGTGAGGCCAAGTGACCTAGAAGATGTTTTTAAGGAAGCTACTTGGAGAGTATAAATAAGAGGAAAGGCTCTCTCATTTTAGACACACTTGAGAATATTGAATATATATAGGTTTATGAGGTAACCAAGGATATCTAAGCCAAAATTATGAGGGAAGGTGAAGAAAAGAAGGCCGAAATGCAAGGAAGGATAAATTCTTTGATGGTGCTTTCTAAGGTATGGTATTTATAGGTCATCTCACCATTTTAGCTATAAAATTTTTTATATAATTATTCAGACCTTGAAATTTCTATTCCATTGAGAAAACATATCCAAGTATATGTGGTAAAAAATTCATCTTGTGGTTCGTTGTATTTTTGGAGTTACACTCCGTGGAAAATAGGGTTTCTGGCTAGTTCTAAAACTAGTCAAAAACATGTGTTTTGGGTAAAAATGTCATAGCTTCTTCATAACAGATCCAAATTAAGTGAAACCAAATGTGTTGATTATGGTAAAGTCTATTGTGGGGCACACTCTACAAGTTCTCTCTCTATAATAAGCTAGATTTCAGCAAGGTATGCCATTTGTGATGTAAATCATTTTATGAGAGGTTCCAAGTAGTGACACTTGGAGGAATTGCATAAAACAAACTAACGAAAGTTGTGTATCATTTTCAGATATTTATAAATTACAGGTTCAAAGTTATGATTACTTATGTTAGCGTTATAAGTCACTCCTGGATTGCTTACAGGAGCAGAGCCCAACGCCCATCAGTTTTATGTCATGATAGTTTTAATGGGTGATCAAATGGGTAGAGACGCGGGAAGGTATCGCTCTAACTCGGGAACTGAGTCCGATATGTAAGGAACAAAGGAGGTCTTGATCTAACTTCAGTCAGTGAGTTGATTTAAAGATGAGCAGGTTGAAGACTTGGTGAGAGGTGTGAGCAAACTACCTCAGGCAATAGGCCTTTCATTAGTTTGTAGAAGAAAAACTCTGAATGCAAGATCCTCTTGGTTCAAGGCTTCAAGAAACTGAAAGGCGGACTTGAATGGATCCTCCAATTCCAAGTCATCTAGCGCTAAGAAAAACATAGGGACTAATTAGAAACAATGCAACTGTTACAGTGATCCAACCGACATCATCCTATAACAGTTACAACTCGACTGGATCCTCCAATTCCGAGATGCTCTAACATGGTGTAAACAAAGACATGAAAGAAAATGACATTCATAAGGAAAGAAGTCTCAAGATTCCATGCATAACCAGAATAACAATGCTTCATTAAAGTTTTACAACCGGGAGCCTCCCTCAACCATTGATGGATTACAAAATACAAAGACTGAGTCTATATACTCAGAAAAATTTGCCTAACAGAGGCATGCTCAGTAATCCAAGGCATGGTGTCCCTTCAGTCAAACTTGGAAGGATATTGTTCGTCAGACTCCACCTTAACTGTGCATGTCTCCTGCAAGGGGAGTAGCTGAGCCATTAAGTGTTGAGTTAGCATGTGCATACCTCTCTGGCTAGTCGAGGACTCGGCATGGAATCTTTGGACAAAATCGGTACACAGGACCTTCTCGGGCAGACAACTTGCCAGATCCTCCATACTTTACGCTTAATGAGTGAGGAGAGGTTTCAACCACCCCCTCTCACCTTCATTTACTCCAATCGAGAACCAAGATTGAGATTGAATTAGATGGCACCTGGAGATTGTGATGATCCCTTCTGTGACTAAACCCGACGCCTTTGGCCCCTCTTGTACAGCTCTTTTATTTCCCAAGTGACCACAGGATGTGACCCTACATTTATTCTCAAAGGCGCTTTCAGCATTCGTGAACAGGAAGGAGTTGATCCTTGCTTATCACAGTCGTGATGAGTGAAAAGCCGAGATGGCTTAATTGGGCACCATGCATCCCTCTCAGATCTAACTGTCCTGAACTCACTTGGCGATAATGTGGGCCCGGGTCCTCGACACTCTTGGAACTTCGCTTCTTAGGGATATGGAGGAGCTGCTTCTTGTGCTTCGAAGTCACGACGAGCGAAAAGGCGAGTAGCCTAATCGCACACCAGGTGTCCCCTTTAGATGAACGACTGAGACTTCTCCGAGATACTGCGGGCCTGAATTTGTGCTCTTTCGGTGCTTCGGGGTTTTGGGATGTATCATGACATGGAACCCTCCCCCTTTGAACTCCCAAATGCTGAAATGTCGATGTGACTAGATCTTGAGCCACGCATCCTTTGGATGGACGGTTGTTATCCTCTCCTATATGCAATATGGGCACTATCCATCGCGCTAATATTGGTGCAACTCCGCTAACCGCGATTTCTTGTGGACCATCAATCTGCTCCTATAGATGAATCCAAACTGTCGACAATATAATTTTGCCCGCTTACTTGCTTGGAAGCCTGAAACAATATTTTTCGTGCTGCGCTTGGGCGCTTCTCATGCAACTTGCATACCTGAATACTCTTGTGCCCAAGACAAGAATTGTTACTAACATTAGGCTCCATGGTGGATAGAGTCATCCCTGTGATGCTCTAAGGACTCATTTTGAAGTTCCAGTGCCTTGTTGTTGGGCTATGGAGTCATTTATTTAAAACTTAAAGATCGAAAGAAAAACAATATTTACAACCGCGAAAGAGCCATGTGCAGCTCAAGAGAAAAATATTTTTAGGAAATGCCCATTCACAGGGCCATTGAAAGCTTCTTTATCCTTCAAATCCCATAACCTGTAGGTGTTATTCGAGAATACTTCGGAGACTTTGANAATTAGAAGTGGGTTAACCCTAAAATAAGGAAAGTGAGGCCAAGTGACCTAGAAGATGTTTTTAAGGAAGCTACTTGGAGAGTATAAATAAGAGGAAAGGCTCTCTCATTTTAGATACACTTGAGAATATTGAATATATATAGGTTTATGAGGTAACCAAGGATATCTAAGCCGAAATTCTGAGGGAAGGTGAAGAAAAGAAGGCCGAAATGCAAGGAAGGATAAATTCTTTGATGGTGCTTTCTAAGGTATGTTATTTATAGGTCATCTCACCATTTTAGCTATAACATTTTTTATATAATTATTCAGACCTTGAAATTTCTATTCCATTGAGGAAACATATCCAAGTATATGTGGTAAAAAAATCATCTTGTGGTTCGTTGTATTTTTGGAGTTACACTCCGTGGAAAATAGGGTTTCTGGCTAGTTCTGAAACTAGTCAAAAACATGTGTTTCGGGTAAAAATGTCATAACTTCTTCATAACAGATCCAAATTAAGTGAAACCAAATGTGTTGATTATGGTAAAGTCTATTGTGGGGCACGCTCTACAAGTTCTCTCTCTAGAATAAGCTAGATTTCAGCAAGGTATGCCATTTGTGATGTAAATCATTTTATGAGAGGTTCCAAGTAGTGACACTTGGAGGAATTGCATAAAACAAACTAACGAAAGTTGTGTATCATTTTCAGATATTTATAAATTACAGGTTCAAAGTTATGATTACTTATGTTAGCGTTATAAGTCACTCCTGGATTGCTTACAGGAGCAGAGCCCAACGCCCATCAGTTTTATGTCATGATAGTTTTAATGGGTGATCAAATGGGTAGAGACGCGGGAAGGTATCGCTCTAACTCGGGAACTGAGTCCGATATGTAAGGAACAAAGGAGGTCTTGATCTAACTTCAGTCAGTGAGTTGATTTAAAGATGAGCAGGTTGAAGACTTGGTGAGAGGCGTGAGCAAACTACCTCAGGCAATAGGCCTTTCATTAGTTTGTAGAAGAAAAACTCTGAATGCAAGATCCTCTTGGTTCAGGGCTTCAAGAAACTGAAAGGCAGACTTGAATGGATCCTCCAATTCCAATTCATCAAGCGCTAAGAAAAACACAGGGACCGATTAGAAACAATGCAACTGTTACAGTGATCCAACCGACATCATCCTATAACAGTTACAACTCAACTGGATCCTCCAATTTCGAGCTGCTCTAACACGGTGTAAACAAATACATGAAAGAAAATGACATTCATAAGGAAAGAAGTCTCAAGAGTCCATGCATAACTAGAATAACAATGCTTCATTATAGTTTTACAACCGGGAGCCTCCCTCAACCATTGACGGATTACAAAATACAAAGACTGAGTCTATATACTCAAGAGAATTCGCCTAACAGAGGCATGCTCAATCATCCAAGGCATGGTGTCCCTTCAGTCAAACTTGGACGGATATTGTTCGTCAGACTCCACCTTAACTGTGCATGTCTCCTGCAAGGGGAGTAGCTGAGCCATTAAGTGTTGAGTTAGCATGTGCAGACCTCTCTGGCTAGTCGAGGACTCGGCATGGAATCTTTGGACAAAATCGGTACACAGGACCTTCTCGGGCAGACAACTTGCCAGATCCTCCATACTTTACACTTAATGAGTGAGGAGAGGTTTCAACCACCCCCTCTCACCTTCATTTATTCCAATTGAGAACCAAGATTAAGATTGAATTAGATGGCACCTGGAGATTGTGATGATCCCTTCTGTGACTAGACCTGACACCTTTGGCCCCTCTTGTACAGCCCTTTTATTTCCCAAGTGACCACAGGTTGTGACCCTACATTTATTCTCAAAGGCGCTTTCAGCATTCGTGAATAGGAAGGAGTTGATCCTTGCTTATCACAGTCATGATGAGTGAAAAGCCGAGATGGCTTAATTGGGCACCATGCATCCCTCTCAGATCTGACCGTCCTGAACTCACTTGGCGATACTGTGGGCCCAGGTCCTCGACACTCTTGTAACTTCACTTCTCAGGGATATGAAGGAGCTGCTTCTTGTGCTTCGAAGTCACAACGAGTGAAAAGGCGAGGAGCCTAATCGCACACCAGGTGTCCCCTTTAGATGAACGACTGAGACTTCTCCGGGTTACTGCAGGCCTGAATTTGTGCTCTTTCGTTGCTTCGGGGTTTGGGGTTTGGGGAGTTATCATGACGTGGAACCCTCCCCCTTTGAACTCCCAAATGCTGAAATGTGGACAGGACTAGATCTTGAGCCACGCGTCCTTTGGATAAACGGTTGCTATCCTCTCCTATATGCAATATGGGCGCTATCCATCGCGCTAATCTTGGTGCAAATCCGCTAACCGCGATTTCCTGTGGACCATCAATCTGCTCCTATAGATGAATCCAAACTGTCGACAATATAATTTCGCCCGCTTACTTGCTTGGAAGCCTAAAACAATATTTTTCGTGCTGCGCTTGGGCGCTTCTCATGCAACTTGCATACCTGAATACTCTTGTGCCCAGGACAAGAATTGTTACTAACATTAGGCTCCATGGGGGATAGAGTCATACCTGTGATGCTCTAAGGACTCATTTTGCAGTTCCAGTGCCTTTTTGTTGGGCTATGGAGTCATTTATTTAAAACTTAAAGATCGAAAGAAAAACAATATTTACAACCATGAAAGAGCCATGTGCGGCTCAAGAGAAAAATATTTTTAGGAAATGCCCATTCACAGGGCCATTGAAAGCTTCTTTATCCTTCAAATCCCATAACCTGTAGGTGTTATTCGAGAATACTTCGGAGACTTTGAAAGGCTCGATCCATAGGGCTTCGAATTTTTCATGCTTGCCTTTATCTTGTTTAGGAGCATCCCATTTCAGTACCAGGTCTCCTATCTGAAACTCTTCCTTCTTGGCCTTCTTATCAAAAACCTACTTGATCCTTTACTAATGGTCCTGAATTCTACCCATTACCTGCTCCCTGGCCTGCTGGACTTCCACTAGCTGATGAATTCTTTTGATTATGTCATCAGGATCCTCTCGATGATCCTAGAGGAATTTTGCTATAGGAATGGATAAATGGGAAGGAAAAACAACCTCTGCTCCATAGACTAATTGGAAAGGAGAGATGCCTAGAGATCTCTTTGTGGTCACTCGATCGGACCATAGAGAAAATTTCAATCTTGAATGCCAGGCCTTCTTGTTGTCTTCCAACAGTCTTTTAATGATCCTTATCAGGCTTTTGTTGGAGGACTCTGCTAAACCATTGCCCTGGGGATAGTATCGGGTGGAGTGAATCAATTTGATCTCGAATTGCTCACAAAACTTGGCGAACAGCTCAACCCTGAAAGACGATGCATTATCAGTGACAATCTTACTTGGGCAACCTAATCTTGTGATGAGGTCTTCTAGGAATCCAATGATTACCTTTTGGGAAGCACTCTTGGTGGGGATAGCTTCAATCCACTTGGTAAAGAAATTTGTAGCAGTCAGGATCCATATATGCTTCCCATTGGAAGCAGGGTGAATTTCTCCAATGAAATCTAGGCCCCATTGTTGGAAAGGTCCTAAAACAACCATAGGATTTAACAACAAAGACTTAAGTTGTTGTTTTCCTGCAAATCTTTGACATTTGATGTAGGCTTTGACCCTTCTGTAGACGTCAGTAAATACGGTGGGCCAGTAGTATCCAACCCTAAGGATTTTGTAGGTCGTGGTTTTCCATGAATTATTCCCTCCACATAGGCTATCGTGAAATTCAACCATGATCCTATCATCCTCTTGTGGATCTACACATTTCAAAAGCAACCCCAGGGGGTCTTTCCAATATAAAACTTGATCGATAAGGCAGTATCTGATTGCTTTGAGCTTCAGATCCTTTGCCTTGTTTCTTTGCAGGCCGTCTGGAGGCCGCAACTCTTGCAGGAAATATATGACATCCTTATACCAGGGACATCGAGCCAATGGGAGCTCCCTTTGAGGGTCTATTTCAGACAGTCAATCCCGCTGAATTGCCGAGCATTAAATTATGAAACTTACCCCCAAAGCTTGGCAATTTTCTTTAGCCAACAACTTGGGTAAACCTTGACCTTTGATCAATTTGGTAGGCTTTATTTCCAGGTCAAATTCTAGAATCTTGGCTATCCACTTACTCCTCCTCCCGTCTATGTCAATCTGAATAAGAATGTCTTTGACAACAACTGAGGGGACATAGGCAATGATTTTTTACTGCAGGGCATAGGTTCTAAAGGCCCTGAGAGCCTTTACCAGGGCATAGGCCTGCTTCTCCATAGTGTCATACCTGACTTCGGCATCCCTCAATGCTCAGCTGAAATGGGAAATAGGCTTCTCTAGCCCAACTTCGTTTGTCTGTAATAAAACAATAGCCACCGTGTTAGGTGAGGCAAAGGAGAAAATAAGGAAATCCTTTCAGTAATTGGGACTGATAAGCACAGGGGCTTCATTCAAGGCCTTCTTTATTTTCTCAAAAGAATTTCGCAATTTGGAAGTCCAGCTTACTTCATTTCCCTTCCTTAACATGGTTGTTATAAGTTTTACCTCCTCAAAAAATTAATCTTTCCAAGGAAAGATTGGACCTCCTTCCCAGATCTCGGGATTGATAAGGCTCGTATTGCCTCGACTCTGCTAGGATCGATCCTGACTCCTTCCGCTGATACTATGTGGCCTAGTAACTTTCCCTCCTGCATGGTGAACAAAGATTTCTTGGGGTTTAATGAAATGCCAAAACTCCTGCATTTCAAGAAAACCTTTTTGAGATGACAACAATGTTCTTTATCAGATTTTGAAAATACTATTATTTCATCCAGATAGATGACCAAAAATTTATCCTTTTCCCCAATGAAAGCTATATCCATGGCACGTTGGAACGTTGCCCCTACATTCATCAATCCAAAAGGCATTTTGGCATACATGAAAGTGCCCCATGGAGTGGTAAATGTCATCCTTTCCCTGTCCTCGGGAAGAATAGATATTTTGTTGTAGCTAGAAAAGCCATCGATCATGGACATCCTAGATGCTCCTGTTACCCTCTGCAATATATGTTCCATCTTTGGTAAGGGGTAGTTATCCTTCCGTGAGCTCCTGTTTAGGTTTATGAAGTCTACACAGAGTCTGATTTCTCCATTCTTCTTCCTTACTGGGACCAAGTTGGCCACCCACTCTGAGTATCTCAATGGTACGATGATCTGGGCCTATAGCAACTTTTTCACTTCCCTCTCCATGATAGGAAGCAGCATAGGATTGATCTGTCTTAGCTTCTGCCTAAATGGCTTCGCCTCCCTTTTCAACATGATTTTATGCTCAATGAAAGAAGTGTTATATGTTTTGAGATCTTCATAGGTCCAGGAAAAAACATCAGCAAATTCCCTCAAAAGTCCAGCGTATTCAGACCTCTACTCCTTTGTCAGATTGTAAGGTAGCTAGAGAGGTAGTGGGGGGGCCTAGAGGGTCCATAGTGATAATAGTGGAGGTCGTTCAATGTAAGGTGGACTAGGTCCACTATATTATTAAATAAGGCCCACTATGGTAGTTAGATATAATAAATGGGTAATTAGATATAATAAANGTTTTCCTGCAAATCTTTGACATTTGATGTAGGCTTTGACCCTTCTGTAGACGTCAGTAAATACGGTGGGCCAGTAGTATCCAACCCTAAGGATTTTGTAGGTCGTGGTTTTCCAGAAATGATTCCCTCAACATAGGCTATCGTGAAATTCAACCATGATCCTATCATCCTCTTGCGGATCTACACATTTCAAAAGCAACCCCAGGGGGTATTTCCAATATAAAACTTGATCGATAAGGCAGTATCTAACTGCTTTGAGCTTCAGATCCTTTTCCTTTTTTCTTTGCAGGCCGTCTGGAGGCCGCAACTCTTGCAGGAAATATATGACATCCTTATACCAGGGACATCGAGCCAATGGGGGCTCCCTTTGAGGGTCTATTTCAGACAGTCAATCCTACTGAATTCCCAAGAATTCATTGATGAAACTCACCCCCAAAGCTTGGCAATTTTCTTTAGACAACAACTTGGGTAAACCTTGACCTTTGATCAATTTGGTAGGCTTTTTTTCCAGGTCAAATTCTAGAATCTTGGCTATCCACTTACTCCTCCTCCCGTCTATGTCAAGCTGAATAAGAATGTCTTTGACAACAGCTGAGGGGACATAAGCAATGATTTTTGACTACAGGACATAGGTTCTAAAGGCCCTGAGAGCCTTTACCAGGGCATAGGCCTGCTTCTCCATAGTATCATACCTGACTTCAGCATCCCTCAATGCTCAGCTGAAATGGGCAATAGGCTTCTCTAGCCCAACTTCGTTTGTCTGTAATAAAACAACAGCCACCGTGTTAGGTGAGGCAAAGGAGAAAATAAGGAAATCCTTTCAGTAATTGGGACTGATAAGCACAGGGGCTTCATTCAAGGCCTTCTTTATTTTCTCAAAATAATTTCGCAATTTGGAAGTCTAGCTTACTTCATTTCCCTTCCTTAACATGGTTGTTATAAGTTTTACCTCCTCAAAAAATTAATCTTGCCAAGGAAAGATTGGACGTCCTTCCCGGATCTCGGGATTGATAAGGCTCGTATTGCCTTGACTTTGCTAGGATCGATCCTGACTCCTTCCGCTGATACTATGTGGCCTAGTAACTTTCCCTCCTGCATGGTGAACAAAGATTTCTTGGGGTTTAATGAAATGCCAAAACTCCTGCATTTCAAGAAAACCTTTTTGAGATGATAACAATGTTCTTTATCAGATTTTAAAAATACTATTATGTCATCCAGATAGATGACCAAAAATTTATCCTTTTCCCCAATGAAAGTTATATCCATGGCACGTTGGAACGTTGCCCCTACATTCATCAATCCAAAAGGCATTTTGGCATACATGAAAGTGCCCCATGGAGTGGTAAATGTCGTCCTTTCCCTTTCCTCGAGAAGAATAGATATTTTGTTGTAGCTAGAGAAGCCATCGATCATGGACATCCTAGATGCTCTTGTTACCCTCTGCAATATATGTTCCATCTTTGGTAAGGGGTAGTTATCCTTCCGTGAGCTCTTGTTTAGGTTTATGAAGTCTACACAGAGTCTGATTTCTCCATTCTTCTTCCTTACTGGGACCAAGTTGGCCACCCACTCTGAGTATCTCAATGGTACGATGATCTGGGCCTATAGAAACTTTTTCACTTCCCTCTCCATGATAGGAAGCAGCATAGGATTGATCTGTCTTAGCTTCTGCCTAAATGGCTTCACCTCCCTTTTCAACATGATTTTATGCTCAATGACAAAAGTGTTATATGTTTTGAGATCTTCATAGGTCCAGGCAAAAACATCAGCAAATTCCCTCAAAAGTCTAGCGTATTCAGACCTCTTCTCCTTTGTCAGATTGTAAGGTAGCTAGAGAGGTAGTGGGGGGGCCTAAAGGGCCCATAGTGATAATAGTGGAGGTCATTCAATGTAAGGTGGACTAGGTCCACTATATTATTAAATAAGGCCCACTATNGAAGGTTCTACTTCTAGAAGATTCCTCCTCTAGAATGTTCTTAGGTGATGGTAGCACTATATAAAGGGGTTCAAGCAATGTAATGAGACATGAAGAGAAATATTGTATTTGTGAGAAATAGATCAATAGGAGGATGCCCCCTTGAAGAGGAAAGTGAATAGGAGAGGATCCCTTCCATAATACGATCCATTGTATGGTGAATGGTTTATGGTTTATTCTTGGTTATTTATGAAGTATATTTGCAGATCTGGTTAGGTACTTAACAAGAATTCTTAGAAGGTTCTACTTCTGGAAGATTCCTCTTCTAGAATGTTCTTAGGTGATGGTAGCACTATATAAAGGGGTTCAAGCAATGTAATGAGACATGAAGAGAAATATTGTATTTGTGAGCAGTAGCTCGATAGGAGGATGTGCCCTCGAAGAGGCAAGTGTACAGGAGAGGGTCCCTTCCATAATAGGATCCATTGTATGGTGTTGCCCTACCTCAAGGGTTTTGGTAATAATAAAGTGTGGTTTCTTCTATCTTGCTTTGTGGATCTATTGTGTATTTAGTATTTGTGGTGATTATATTTGTAGATCTATTCAGGTTCTTAACACAGATTTCTTGACAATTTGACAAACTTGGGTTCACTCTCAGTGCCAATGTTGCACTGAATAGTATCAACGTCATCCTCCAAGATTTCCCCTTTTAATGACACATCATTTCTATCAAAAATCCTTTCCAAAGGAACCAGTCCCCTTGGAATATGGTTGTTGGGGAGATGCACAATGTTACGCTTTGCAATTTTACTCAGAAACTTACCCCCATCAAGCTCTTCTTCAGAGACATAGTCTTGGTCGATATGCATCTCTGAAAATTCTTCGACAGTCTCCAAGAATCTCTTGATCTCAAGATCATCCTCGAATACCTTCCAATGTTTGACGTTTTCAGGTATGGAGGGCTTCTATTTTACATCTACATCGTATCTAAATTTGGGTGGCAAGGGCACTTTGAAACTGCTCGCTGATGTAGCCAAGGAATTGGCCACTATGTTCTTCTCTCTTGGGACGAAATAAATGTTGAATGCTGAGAAGAAACTGTCAATTAAGTCCCATACCTCATTTTTGTAGCTTCTGATTCAAGGATGCTTAGCCCGATAAGCGTTTCTGATCTGTTGGACCACCAACTCTGCATCTTTGAACACTGCTACCTCCTGAATTCCCATTTCCATTGCGGATCTTAATCCTAGGACAAGAGCTTCATACTCTTCCACATTGTTGGTAGCTTCAAATTCTAATTTTTATGACAGAGATATGGTTTCCTAAGCAGGTGACATAAAAAACACCCCAACACCAGTGCCCTCCCTGGACAAGGCTCCATCAAAAAACATTTTCCAGACGGGGGTGATGGAGGGAAGAAATTTATGGGAAGTGGTGGGCGGATTTCTGAGTTTCAGAGGAGGCTCGAGAGCATTAGTGAGTTGTAGTACACTAGAACCTAAATCAGTGTCCAAGGCAAAAATGGGATGGTTGGTAGGGTTGTTCTCATCACTNAGTCTTGGTCGATATGCATCTCTGAAAATTCTTCGATAGTCTCCAAGAATCTCTTGATCTCAAGATCATCCTCGAATACCTTCCAATGTTTGACGTTGTCAGGTATGGAGGGCTTCTATTTTATGTCTACATCGTATCTAAATTTGGGTGGCAAGGGCACTTTGAAACTGCTCGTTGATGTAGCCAAGGAATTGGCCACTATGTTCTTCTCTCTTGGGACGAAATAAATGTTGAATGGTGAGAAGAAACTGTCAATTAAGTCCCATACCTCAGTTTTGTAGCTTCTGATTCAAGGATGCTTAGCCTGATAAGCGTTTCTGATTTGTTGGACCACCAACTCTGCATCTCTGAACACTGCTACCTCTTGAATTCCCATTTCCATTGCGGATCTTAATCCTAGGACAAGAGCTTCATACTCTTCCACATTGTTGGTAGCTTCAAATTCTAATTTTTATGACAGAGATATGGTTTCCTAAGCAGGTGACATAAAAAACACCCCAACACCAGTGCCCTCCCTGGAAAAGGCTCCATCAAAAAACATTTTCCAGACGGGGGTGATGGAGGGAAGAAATTTATGGGAAGTGGTGGGCAGATTTATGAGTTTCAGAGGAGGCTCGAGAGCATTAGTGAGTTGTAGTACACTAGAACCTAAATCAGTGTCCAAGGAAAAAATGGGATGGTTGGTAGGGTTGTTTTCATCACTGATTATATAGGCTAGTTGGGCTTCCCTGTATAGAATCCTATGTTCTCCTCCAAGATAGTAGCATATGTGAGGTCCATCTGCAAAGTTCCCCCCAGTCTTTTTATCCAAGATCTTGATAAAAACATACCGAACTTGGGGGGGACATCAGCCACTACAACATCCATGACCACACTTTTCATGGGMAACTGAAACAAGGTCACGACCAGGTCTTTGATAACTCCTAGACATTGAAMTTTCCTGGAGTCAAAGGAATAGAGGTCATGATAGGCTCAGGTGACTTCTAGCCCTAACTCTTCCATGATAGTTTTGGGCATTAGGTTGTGAGAAGCCCCCAAATCCATCAAGAAGTTATGCAGTACCTTGTCATGTATGTTCAAGGAAGTGTAGAAGGGAGGGGATGAGTCATTCATGTCTTCTACCATAGGACCTAGAATAACTGTAGGCTTTTCATCTTGCAAATTGATCAAGTCTATGGGAAGGCATGAGACCTTAGACTGTAAAAGATCAGAGAAGAATTTATCGAACCCTTCATGTTTAATCAATTCGGTGAGGGGCACAGGGATTTTGATCTTTTGAATTTCATGCTCAAAATTAAAAGAAGATGTAATCTTCGGGATTTCTCTTATTTCAGGAACGTGACCCTAGACTATGGAAGAGAACGGTTGGGTCTTCTTACCTCTATGACTATATGCTACTTCATTAGCAGGTTTCTCTGTTCTAGTGAACTGCTCAGGAACATCAGGTGCTACTGTCTTTTTCTTAGACCTCAGGTCATACCTTCCTTGGCTGCCACTAGCCTTGTCTCCCTTGCTCAGTTCATTTAGTTGACTGTCCATGAGAGAATCCTCATATGTTGATTGAGTGAGATGAGGAAAAGGAGGAGTGTCTCCGAAGAAATGGATTTTAGGATCAAGCTCATCTGTTTCCCCTTCTTCCCCCTCGGCTACAAATTTTTTTTGAAAAGGGGCCTGAATTTTCTGGTCTTCCCTTTCTCTTCCCCTCTATCTTTGCATAGTCAGAGAATAAAAATTATTTGGCCTCCTGAAACCTACTTTGTTTTTGGATTTTTAAGGTCCCTTGTATTCTTGCCTCCCCTCCACCTTCATTCTCTCCATCTCTGTAGATAGAGACTTCACCATCTTGGTCAGTTCATCCACTTGAGGGTGGGGCATCGATGGGTCAGAAGCTGAGGCTTCAGATCTTTCCTTTCTCCTATCTGTGTCAGCCTTGTTCCTCAATCTATCAACTTTTAATACATTAGATTCCACCTCTGTGGCCACATATTTCATTTGAGCTAAGGAGGTGGCTCTTCTTTCTCTCAATAAAAGATAGAAATCGGGGCCAAACGCACTAGCATAAGAAATCTTGGCCGAGGCTTCTGAGGGTTTTATTTCAGCAGGAATTTTATTATACATCTTATTAAATCTTTTGTAGAAGTCAGAGACAGACTCTCCTTCCATATTTTTCAAAGACACACACTCTGTCATGTAATACATGAAATCCTTCCTATCTCCCCACTTCCTCAGTAAAGCGCTATCCAGAGCTTCGATCCCAGCAATAGATCTGGGGGCCAATCCTTCAAACCACTTCCTCACCTCACCATCCAGGCTCTAGACAAAGACTCTCATCTAGACATGTTCATTTTCAATGTTCAGGTTGTCTGCATAACGATAGAAAGCATCCAGGTGCTCTTCCGCAGTTATGTCCCCTTCCCCGGTGAACTTGGGCATATACTTCAAGTAATCTCCAGTAGGGAGAGGATTCATAGGATGGGGTAGGATTAAGGGAGCATATTTGGAAGCGAGTATGGCATCCATTCTATTTAGAGGGGGATTAGCACCAGCCGTAGGAATATTAGGTGGAGGAGAACTTGGAGGAGAAGGAGTGTGAATATGGGATATCAGGAATGATCTTCTGAGTGGAATGGGAAACAATAGGGGATTTAGGGAGCAGGCTAACAGGCTTAAATTAGCGGATGATCCTCTTTGTGCAAAAGTGGCAACAGTAACAAGAGGAGGAGTGGTAAAGCTAGGCATGGGGAAATATTTTGTGGTCCTCGGTCTACGCCAAGATACAGCTTCAGGGGAGAGGGGAGTGACAAGGATTTGTCCCTCTGATTCGAGACCAGGAGGGGAAAACTCAGCAGGAACACTCCCAAAATTTAGGAAATGGGAAACTTCAGAAAAAGGTCTGTTAAGAAACTAAGGAGGAGAAAATGGAGTTCCTACAAAAGGAGATGGCAGATTACCTAGTTCGACAGTGGAAGCTTCTCCTTCAGAGGCCTTTCCTTTTCTGAGAACCACCTCCGACTCAGTTTCAGGTGTAGCTAGAGGCAACTGTGGATGGGACTGCGTGTGCCTGCCTCTTGTTACACATTATTTTCGTCATCCCTATGATCGTTAATGATGTAAACCTATCTGTTGCCTTTAGAGGGGTCAGTGACCTAAGTTCCTAAAGAGAGAAGGGAGAAGAACTTTTCCTGAGAAAAGAAGTTGCATTTTTCTATGTAAAAAACTTATAAAAAGGGAAGTTCGCAGGTTGCTATATAGGTAGGGTATGAGAATGACCCATTCTCGCAGGCTGCACTATAGCCAGGGTGCGAGGTGTTCATAGATTTCTCTATAGCTAGGGTGCGAGAATTCCAGCACGTGGGAAAAATGAGCGCTTTCATGAATCTTCTAGAAGGATAAGCTTCTATGGTGAGGTGGCATCCAAATGGTTTGTATCTTACTCACTTTCATGATTTAGTCGAATCATCCTAACCTCCTCGCCTTATCTTCTTCAGCTTATAAAAGGAGAGGAGTTATCATGGAGAAAGTTAGCTTTTTGTTAGCTTGAGTTTGGGTTAGCTTTGTTGATTCTTGAGCTTATTGGCTTTGGCTTAGTTAGAGTGGCTTTGAGATTTTCTTTGTCAAGATAGATTGTGAGTAGCTATCAGATCTATGGTTTCAGAATCCTTGGAGCAAGAAGTGTGTGGGGAATGAAGGACAGTTGGAAGG